>CM068492.1:20502500-20772500 GCA_034769265.1 Remorina albescens
GCTCTCACATAAAGCAAAATCAGGATTAAGTGGGAGTCTTCAGTCACCGCTGGACTGAAACTGCAGCCTCCGAGGCTGAAACACGCAGCCGACAGCGACGCACTGCAGTTCTTCAATCAGTCTGCAGATTCCGATATTAAAGCGTGCAATTTTCCAGCAGAAATAAACATCTTTACAAGCTGGCACACAAAATGTTTTTGGTCTCTGCTTCATGATAACTATACAGCGGGTCAGCTGTTATCTAACCTGTTCACTGCTAATATTTCTATTAGCTACATGGGAGTGACGCATCAGCAAGATGGCAACAAAGCCGCTCTGCAGAAACCTGATGGGGACGTTATAGTGCAGCTTCCATCTATATTCACATTTCATAATATTCCCTGGCTCCTGATTAAAATCCCCGGCTGCGCGGTGGCTCCATGTTTTGCTGGCATGAAGGCATCAGACACTGGAACTATCAACCATGTGAGTAAATTAGAGGTGTGACACCACCAAAGGACGGAGCTAACAGGAGCTACTGAGCTCAGTGAAGCTGCTGTGGTCATCAAATTATTGATAGTAAATTGGTGTTTAAAGATTTAACACCTTTTCTTAAAGTGGATGCTTTAATATTAACATCTCACTGCTGATCACACAGACCAGAGCTGCTTCTGAACTGCCACCATCATCAGTTAGTCATATTTTACTTCCTCATTTTCTCCGTTCGGTTCTCCTCTTTGGGATTTTCTTCATAATGTGGACCGCACACTGCTTTTCTTGTGTTTTTCTTTCCTATGCAATTTGTCACAGACCTTGAGAACGACTTGTTCAGGGAGCCTTTAACATCCAGGCTGTAGGAGCCGGGGATCGAACCGCTGACCTTCTGATGTGTTGACAAACTGCTCGACTTCCCACTGAGTGGGCCACAGAGGGAGACAAGCAGTGCTGGAGGCCTAAAGAAACTGTCTTACATTTGTCTGGACTGCCTCACTGATCATTGCATGGTTGTACTCATATTGTTCTGATTCACTATGACTCCGAGCTTTGCAATTTTAATTTCTAGTTATTTCTATTTTTCAAATCCTAATGAATGCAGCATTCTTGTGCCGTTGCACTGCTGCAAGTGGCTGATCACACACGTGAATCTGATTAACCTCCGACTCAGCAAGCAGGCAGGAAATAATGTCTGTTAATGTGCTGCTGTTCTGCAGGGGTGATTCGGAAAATCACCTCTTAAACTCTGAGTTAGGGCAGGGGAAGGTTTAGTAAAGCACTATTTACAGCTTCAGCTCCAGAGGTTGAATAGGGAGCTGATGACGGAGCATTTTGAGAATTAAAAGAACTCCAGACAGTCTCGCGCTATAAACTTCAGGTCAGGATTTGCCACTGATCCACCTCTGCAGGGTCTCCACATGACATGTAATACGTTTTAATGAGCTTTAGTCCCGCAGGGGAAGATTAATTTTGCTTGTGAGGTTAAATAAACGATGAAGTAGATGTGGGGCTCCTAATGAAGACTCACTCTCCATCTTCCTGACGCTTGCGGATGAAGAAGATGGTGCCGATGATGATGCCGATGAAGGCGAGGGCGCCCAAGATCCCACCGATCACCGCGCCTGACGATGGGCCGGGAGTGATTTCTCTCATCTCCTCTTGAATGGATGAGAGAGAGAGAGAGAGAAGAGGGGGGGGAGGAGAGAGATAATTTATTATCAGTTCATTTAAATTTCAAATGACTGCTCCTGGTGCTTTAATGTAACACTCACTTGCAATATTTGTATTTTTATGTGTTTCTGCCGCTGAAGTTGGTGCGAGAGAAAATAGGCTGTAGCTGTGCAAGCGAGCAATATTTCATTATTTACTGTAGCTGAGCAAGCAAACCACGTAAAACAAGCACACGCTGAATGGGACACGAATAAAGTGAGCCACCGTGGAAAATCCCCAGAGAAAATGTCATGCAAAGTTTTGACTCAGTGACACCGCCGCGTGCCTTGACGTGACGTTGAAGCACAGTCGGCGTAAGAAACAAGAATTCAGTGTGAAATGAAAGCGGCCCTCCGCTGGACTCTAACACACACGAAGGCCATCAATCTCCGCAGCGCAGCTCTGCATTAGCTGAAACTGACGCTGACCTCAACATCTCCCTTCAATTAAGAGCTTGTTTACGACTTCCGGAGAGCGGTGAGGCATCTAAATTGACTGTAAAAGCTTTTCATTACAGTATTGCTTTCAGTTAGAAGACAAAAAGGGCTGACTGCAGTCGTGCACGACGACAAACAAAATCGGTTGTGTGCTGTCACAGGATATATGAAGGATTTTGGCAGGAACAACAGAAACACTTTGCTCCTTTTTGTTTATGAATTGGTATTTCATCATGAACACTAAAGTTAGAGCACTTCACTGAGTTTGATATGGGGATGATAAAAAGATAAAAAAGATAAAATTACCCCTATGATTTCCACTCATTTAGCTCAAGCTGATGTTTCCATGAGCATTTACTTAAAATGAAGCCAAATGTTGGTATCTGCTGCTGCAAGGAGAAAAAAAAGACTGTACAGTAATTGCAGCAGTTGTTTGTGTAAATTACAGCTCTTGAACTGCAATGAAATGCAGTCACAAGTGTTTAAAAACACATTTGCATCCATCAAAAAAAAAAAACACCCTCCACCTGAACTGCACTGAGGAGGCTCCAAAACCTGATGGACAACAAAACGTATGCTTCTCTTGATCGACGACGGCGAGATCGTCACAGATCACATAATGCTCGGTTGCATTTCCTCCTCCGCGGCAGCAGGTGGCATTCTGCCCCAAGCTTATAGAGCCATCAAAGAGATAGATAGACGGATCGATGGATAGATAGGATGAATATGAGGTAAAGGGAGAACAAACGGAGGGAGTCCAAGGGAAAGAGTGATGATGCCGAGGATGAGGAGATGAGCAGAGTAAACGGGATGAATACCCAACGATGTCAAAGCAGACAGATGGAGGGATGAGGGAGTGAAAGAGAGAGTGGCAACAGCTTTTCATCACAGCTGGAAATGCACACACACACATAAACAAAGCATAGGAACTGAAGCAGTGCCTTTCATGGGTGAATGTCAGTGTTGAAGGCTCATTTGATAAAGTTTGCAGTGATGTTGATGTTGATGGTTGACGAAATAAAAAGCAGGAGGAGAAGGTGAAACATGCTGCAGAAAAAAAACAAACAGATGTGTGTGGTCAATGAACGGACGTGAAGGCAAAATAGAGGCAAGACGGACAGCTGGAATATTGAGTTTCTCTGAGGGCAGATGCTTAACTGGTGTTAATAATCTCTCAGAGCACATGCTCACACCTTTCCTGCTCATAAGCCCCCCTGAGCAGACATAACGGATCAGGCATGATTCCCATTAAACACACCTGCTTTTCTGACTGTGGGTGAAGCACACTGCACCAATAACTGCTTTCCCATCCATCTACTTTATCTGCAGGTTAAAGATGGGCAGAAAAAAAAAAAAAAAAAGCCTGCATGGAATGAAAAATGTCACCCAGGCTTTGAATATAATTTTTTTTAAAACTTGGAAAAGTTGGCTTCCTCATTCGGATTATAAAAAACAACTTCCCAGATAAATTATGTCATTACTGGACTGGAGCCAAAGTAAACAATTAAAAGGGCACGAATACCAGATGGATGTGGACAGAGGGGGGGGGGTAACTCATTTACATAAACATATGATTTTATTATGAACAAAACCAGTGAAGATGCATGGAATAAAGCCGGGCTGTCCTCTGATTGGAGCACAGGGTCAGCAAGGAGAGCACAAACCGCCTGACTCATTTAAATATAAAGCACTCCAGTCGCTCTGAGGCCGCTTGCCAACAGGTTTCAAAAAGACTCAGCCCAATCAGAGTCTTCCGTCCGTCTTATATCTGTGCTGCTCACTTATTGGATCCCAGCGCTGGGCGGAGCCGATCACAGAGGACGTTGTACAACGTGTAAACCGGGGATTGGAACCCAGGACCTGCTTCCTGCAGCCCGAAACTGTTCCTGATTTATTCAGTTTATAGTATCTCTGGCAATCTTCCAAGAGTTTTTTCCCTCACCAATATCTACGCTGACTTCAACCCCACAAGGCAAATTAGTGACTTGGGAAATCAGGCGATATAAACAAAATTGGACTTGACTCGGAGTCAGTCGCTCGGACGTCGTGGCACGGCTGTGGTTCTGGTTCTGTTGTTACTCGCCCTCAAATATTATTGTACGTGTGTTAAACAACCGCTGTCAACCGTTAACTCTGACTGATTGCTGCTCAGATCTGTTGTAGTACCTCAGTGGTTCAGCCTTTAATTAACTCCCATACAACGTCAGGTGGGAAGCATCAATTAAATTTTGTCAGCTGATGTTAACCTGAAGCGACACAGAGGTGCTGTAAGGGATTGTGTCCATATTGTGTAACTCTCAACGCTGACAGGAAGTAGTGGGAGGTTTGATTTTCACAGGAGCATCACAAACAACGTCCCTCTTTCCCTTTTGCCAAGTGGTTTGGTTTTCTAACCCTGAACAACTTTAACAGTAGTCTCTTGGCTACGACAACTTTTCAGATCTCCCACAGGCAGGCTGCTTTAGCGATGAGTCAGCACGCCCTCTGACCCGAACACGCCGCTGTCTGTGGCAACACGCACAAACTTCACATTCACTTCCATTTATTAGATTCCATCTTTATTTAAGATGCAGCTTGATTTCCTCATCAGTGAGTCAGCGACGGTTGTCGGGAGAGTGGCAGAATATTCATGAATTATCAAACATTCAACCTACTGAATCAATAGCCCAGACTTCAGGGTGTAACATTGCTTTTCAGCTGTGGGAATGTGCCGGTACAGACGCGCTACAGAAGACCTTCACTGCAGCTTAGCTCCATGTGCTTCTGTCAATTTCTCACTCCGTCACTTTGTAGCAGGACATCCCAAATCTACAAATAAAATGCTATTATCTGAGTGACACTCAAGTGGTGAGAAATTGGTACTGTATCACATACAATTTAAATGAACTTGAAACAACAATCCCCATCTAAAGTGCTCCGATGCGCTCTCATATCAAAACATTCTGGTGTGTGGGCTGTATCAGCCATCAGAGAAAAACACCGTGCCTCAGGCCTGCACTTAACCATCTTTGCCTGAAACACAACATGGATTACAAAAATAAAAGATGCTTTTTTCACAATAAATGCATTTTGCACAAAAGCACAATTTCACACCGATTCACAAAGTTGCTAGTATGATCAATTATTTTCTCTTTTACATCCAAATTCAGCAGAGTTTATGACGCACGAGACTGAACCAGACCTGAAGCAACAAAACAAGGTGACCTGAACTCTCCGCCGTTTGTTAGACGTGCGTGAAATAAATGCTTCTTCTCTTTCAGCCGGACGGCGTCAACATCAGGACCGGTGTATAAATAAAAGGTATCATCTGCTGATGATCCTTTCTTTCTTTTATGAAAATACTGCACTTGATGCTGCCGATGAAGGACACAAAGTCCAACTCCTGTGAAACAAAACCACCGCAGAATATCTGGCTGCCAGATGGAGAAAATTTGAATAACAATTTCTCTGTCATGTTAGATCTTAAAAACTGTTCTTTTTCCCAAAGATCCACCCTGGAACTTGCCTCTAATGTTCGCTGGTTGGAATAAAAATCATCTTAATGTGGAGACGTGCAGTGAGAGGAGTTTCTGACTCATTCTCCTTGAACACCAGGCTGCAGAGTACGCTTGTTATTTCTAATGTCTTTTCTCGTAAGCAAGTCAGGAGTGAGAGTTCACGGCTGTCGATGAATACGTCTGCTCCTCTCTGACCGAGGTGTCAGAAATGTATTTGCAGATGGAGAGCATCGATGCGACTGACTCACAGGTGAGCAGGCTTCAGATTCCTGCGAGCTCGCTGAGGATGAAGGTGAAGGACTGAGAGCAGCAGAAGGGAGCAGGGAGGATGAGTTACTCTAGAGTCTCTTGCCGGGGCGAGCTTGCAGAATGTAGCTTTAATAGACCTCTTTAAATCCAAGCATCATTGCAAGCAAAGAGACAAGTAGAATTAATAATATCAGTGCTGCTTTACGTTGATTTGGCCATAAATATAAGAAACTACAGTTGTGCTTTTATCCAAAGTGACCTACAAGAGAGACATCACTAAAACTCCGGTGCATTAAGTACAACCTCTATTTAATAACCGTGACGTCAGACTGTTCACTTTGAGCAGCCTGGCTGGAATTCAGAGCCCAACTAGAAGGTTACTGCTTTATTTTGCATTACAGCAGCTGTTTCTGTTCTTCCCATCCGACGGTGGAAATCAAGCTGTCTGTTGTGAAAAAAGACTTTTCGGCTCCACTTGACTCTACCGTACCTGGTCCTGGTCATCGCTCCTGCAGAGACTCTGCAGCCCTGAGGGAGACGGGCTGTGGCTACATGTGTCAAGGCAGAGGAGGAGCCACGAGGTTCAAACTCTGTAGTTTAGTTTTGCTCTTTTTTTTTCCCGGGGGGGTGAAGTCACTCAGAAAATGGCGCCACGGGCCGCAGTCACAACAATGACCACCGAATTTATGCTGGAGAGGAGTGAGCCTGGTGTTGTTGTTCACCCGTCCATAAAATGCCATTTTGAAAAGTGGGCATTTTCACATTCACAGCCGACTGAGTGGCAGCCTCAGACTTTCTGAGGCCACGTTGTTGTTTTTGACAAATATTTCTCCAGACGTCCATGAGGTTGAAGAGAAGTTCTGCTATAAACCCCTGAACCTACGTGCCTGAAATCTAATAGGACACGGGGCTGCGCTGCAACATGACAGGATATGAATGAACATTATCATTCGACTGCAATTCGATGCAGCGCAACACACACACACACACACACACACACACACACACACACTTCCTTTCATTCTACCTTCTACCTTCCCTGAACACAACATACACATACAGTTAACCAATTTATAAATAGCATCCCTTCAGTGTTGGAGGGAAACAGAAGGGAGGACAAGAAAAGGATCTGAGGGTCGGCGGGAACGGAAGCAAGAAATGGAGAGAAATCAAAGGTGACGAGGAAAGACGGAAAACGGGAGCGTGAAGGTGGAGAGCGAATCGAGTAGGACTGAAGTTTGCGGACGAGGAGATGTAAACTAGGGAGGAAAGGTGGCAGGGAAGGAGGGGGTGATGGGAGCGTTAGTGGCCTGCGGAAAATTGGAGGAGATTTTTAAAGGTCTAAACTCTCCCGAGGGAGGCCATGAGTGACAGTGGAACAACAACCGCCCTTCTTTCTCCGTTTCACATAAATCCTCCTCCCTTTCTTCGTGCTTACTCAATAACCTTCATCGTATTTTTTCCCCTCGCATGGCATCAGACTGTTTTTATGCATTTTAAAGACATCCTCAGCCTTTTCTCTCGACCCTCTCATGCTTGTCCTTTGGCTCCTCATCAGACTGCTGCACTCTACACTTCTATACGCCTCCAGTGAAGACACACTCTCTCAATCACTTTGTTTTTTCCTTTTCACAGCCAGTCTGTCGCCTTCTATCGCAGGCTGTTGCTCACTTGCTCTCTGCTGGTGTGTCGACATGAAAAATGCCCATGCTGTTTTGTCCTTCTTTTACAAAGACACCTATATTTCCCAGTTGCCTGCCCCCCTCCAAACACTGACTCACAAACATCAACAATAGATTGTCTCTCGCATTTACTGACTGAATAGACAAACTAAGAGACGTTCACAAATCCATATATACAACATGTAGCCACCATGCACTGAAGAGACCAGTAAAATTATGAGAGCACAGAAATTACCGCAATCAGCGAACATTTATGACGAATAAAAAAGGCATGATTATCATCTTAGCGGCTCAAGCTTCTTTATTCCTTCAGCAAGACACTTCAAGAGAAGAGAGCTGGAGAGAGAGCAGAGAAAACCGCAATTAGAGAGCTCGATGAAGATCAGCATAATTGATTGCATTAAAGAGGATTATTTGTATAACTTTGGGTGTTTTACATCTGAAAACTGCACAGGTCCCCTGAAGGGAATATCTCTGTTCTGAAGGTTAAATATGCAATTTCAGCGAACAAAATTAAATGCCTACATTATTTTGCAGATGCTTTAGATGACATTTTTTATCAACCCTAAGTCCAGTTTGAGGATGACTGCTGAGTGTAAGCCTTGACACCAGTGTGGGGTGTGGCCAGACGTGCAACAGACAAACTAAAACCAAACCTAAGTCGATACCCAAATTTTAGCTACAGGACTTTAAGTACTGATTCCTCCAAGAGCAGTAAGCAGAAAGAAGTAGACGGAGGCGGAGTAAAGAAATACGACGGGTGGAAGAGAAGCCGCAACATCACACCAAAAACTGGTGTTCGGACAGAAGTTACAGACAACCCAAAGCCAGAACGCCTCAGAGAGAAACGCCTCGAATCAAACACCTGGATCTGGACTGAGTCTGCAGAGAGTGAGCTTCAGTGTTGAACTCAGAAGTGTACATACACTCATCATGGCCATGATTCTCTGTAATCCACACAGGATCAAAATGATTCATTCCCCCGATGAGTGTATGCAAACTTCTGATCACGACTGTATATGAACAACATGTTCAGGTCATCTTCTGTTGAACCTTCAGTCAAGGACTAAAATGTAATTTCTGTATGTATTGATCACTGGAAAGGAAAGTCAGCGCACGCATCATATGAGGCATGAAGACCAAATGTAAAAGCAACATAAGAACGCTGAAAAAAACAAAAAAACAAAAAACCTTTTAACAGTTGAACAAAAAGTAAAATTGGGAGTAAAAGTTAGTGTTTTGTAGGAAATGAGAAATGTTTGATCAAATAAAAGAAAAGTCTTTGGCCTTGAGAGCTGCAGAGTTCTGCAGACCTGCAGGTCTCGGACTTTCTTCCATCTGTATGAAGCAGAAAAACTGAACGCTGCTTCTCCATATTGTGTTTCTGACTCTGGGATCTGAGCCGGGCGACCCGAGGGCTTCTTCATGTAGCAGCAGCACATCAGAAATGTGTTTTGGCCCTAAGCCATCTTTTTCTATATAAGCCAGCATCAGCACTTTGGACTCTGGAGTCCTTTGACGGACATGAAGCCACTGTGAAGATCTGCAGAGATCTGATTCGCTGTCTTGGTCTTAGTGAGGACTGGACGAGTGGCGGTGGCGGCAGCGGCCGTCTCCTGCGGCCATATGATTGATTTTCTAGGACTAGAAACAAAAAAAGTATACTGGGCGAAGTGTTTCTGCTGATTATCAATCTGTAGGATGGTGAGTCTGAACGCTCCAAAGGTCTTCTGAGCAATCGTCTTATTATGACCTGTAGTTCAGGGGGATCGGGACAAGTTTATAATCATTACGTTGGAGGACTTAATGCTTTATCATGATGCTGCAGCAGCAAAGCGTCCTTTGTTCTGTTAAATGAGCTCCTGCAGCTTCAGCTCCCCCCCCCCCAGAGATTCAGCTGTTTAGTGCCCTTCATTGTTTGCTTGAGATCATTTTAAAAATAATAATAATCTGCAGTAAATCACGTTATCCCGGTCGGACACAGCCACAGCCAGTGTGAATTTTCTCTTCTTTCTGTGCAGGAAAAGGGAAAAAGTTTGATGAAACACTCCAGCTGCAGCACAAAGCAGCTTTCTAACAGAAATGGTCTTAATGATCGAACACGTCAGTGGTAAATGTCAGGTTTGTTTTTTTTCTTAAGCGGTCCTTTGCTGAAGCTGCCTTGATTGACCTACAGACGGACTCTCGGCTGATTGAAGATATTCTGAGTAACTCCCTTCAAGTGCCTGAAAGAAGGTTGAAATTTCCATCTAATGTTTGGAGAACAATTTTGAAACAAAAGAAAATGAGGACGAGAGAATGATTTGCCCGTTGAGGATGTATCAGATCATGACGCCGCAGACGAGGAGAAGTGGGGAAAGGGCGAGAATCATAAATAATTTCAAGGCCACTCCATCACGGTGCACACTGTGTAATTAGCCTTCCGAAACGAGACACCCACGGCTATTTCGGTTGCACTTCTCAAACACACACGAGTATGCAAAAAACACGTGTGTGTCCCTGTTAGAGGAGCAGGTTTGATGGTATCTTTAAAATCCCATTGCACAGTGCAACTCACACACACAAGCTCAAACACAGCATGACCTTTCAGAATAAATCTGCCTATCAGTGCTCACTGAGTTTGTGCGACAGATATCTTTGGATATGCAACACTTCACAGTCTTATCTGCAGCCAGAGATCCCCTTTTATTTTCTGACGGCTCTGTGTGTGAGCTTCTCCCCGTCCTTTCTCCCCATATGTCTCTGCCCACTTAACAGATTAAAGTGCACACATAGCGCACACAAACAAACACACAAAAACACACGCTCCCGTACACGTGCAGACACATTCAGTGACCTGCTTCCCCAAATAATGTCGAGGGGTAAAGCGAAGGGGGAGTGAAATGGCAATGCTCTCTAAATGATCCAGAGCAAATGAGTTTATCTCAGAGACGGACAGCCCCCAAACCATTCAGGATCAAACTAGGTCATACACGGGGGGGGGGGGGGGGGGGCAGAGTGGATGAGAAAAGAGTGAGAAAACACAAATAAGGGAGGAGAAAACAGCAACATAAAAAGAGAGGAATTAGAAAAAGAAGACCAGAGAGAAGGAGTGAGGACCCCGGCTGGATTTGCCTCCACTCTTCACCCCCCCGTCCTCTGCCTCCTCTCTTCTCTTCGTATCAACACACTGGAGCTGACATTTTGAGTTGTCCCCTCTCTTAAAGGAACTCGTCACCCACCTGGTCAAATGACATCACATCACTCAGAGGAGCAAAGGAGCCTTTTCAGCCGACGACGTGCTCGGTCTGGAGTGGGAAATCTGCCTTTTCAACCAACATCTCACTGAATAGTTTCTTTGTGGGGGTGCTTCAGTAGTTTAACTGGATTAGGACACAGTGTGCGTACAGTGCAGTGTACCTCTACTGGGAATCACCTTTTTAAAGTGCGACTGGACAGATAAAGCCGTAAAGGCATCCCGAGGTAACTACGAGCTGCCCCGGCCCCTCAACACACATGGCATCAACCAGAAGTCCAACCTGTTAAATGGCCTCAGTTAGCACTCTATAATTAAACTAAACACAGATGCATTCAGGAATAAGCAGCTTTTAAATCCATAATCAACATCTGAGAAATGTTCATTATAACTTAGGAAGCCAAGGTGACTTAATCACACTGAAGCAGCAGTCCAAAAGCTGATCTGCAATCAGATCTGAAGCTTCAGGTTTGACAAGTTGGACCAAAATGAGGTTTTATTGATTGAAGAAAAAACAAAAAAACAAAAACAACAACACACTCAAGTGACTAATTGGTGAAATCAAAATAGTCTGCTCTGATCAATGAGTCATTGCAGCTCCACTCAGGACTTTCTCTTTCATCGGTTTTTGTGCTGCTCTCATGTGTGTCCCCAAACGCATTTGCCAGGCACAAATCCATGGAAATCCAATGAAGAGCCAGCTCCAAAGTTTATTCTTGACTTTGGAAACAGACGAGTCCTCACAGTCACTTTAGCTTTTGTTCTGAAGCTTTTTTTTTTTTTTTTTTCTTAAAGTAAACAGTAAAAAAAAAATGTTTACGCTTCTTTGATTTAGATTTGAAGTTTTAGGTTTGCACGAGAAGATTTAAATAAATGTTGTCATTTTAAGAACCAAAAACAATCTCGATGATGTTTTAAATCTCCTCTAGGAGGCTTTTCTCTGACGCAGCAACACAGCCAATCAGAGGAGAGGATCTGATCCCTTATTTGTGACATCACAACGTCACAGAAGTCCTGATGGCATGTTTTAAATTTCATACTTTCACATTATCAATATAGCACCTGGACCTGCTTTATTATCAAAAGACACTTTATGAAAGGTGGAACCTTTAATTTTCTGGGGCGATATGGAAATTTGAACATTTGCAGTATTATTTAAAGCTCTTAATTTTTCTTAAAGATCGCTCTAACTTGACGTCTGTGATGTTTTTTACCATAAGCTGGTAAAAAACGACGACACAGGCGACACACTGTGATAATCACACAGTGTGTCGCCTTTTAAAACCAACAGACTTCACTGAAATTTTTCCAGCCTTGTCTCTGACAGCTAAAACTGGAAGTAGATGTTCATTATATTCTGTATAGACACCTCTCTGTATTTTGCTCCTTATTCTGTATCTCCACCTACATTATGAGGTGTGACTGCGCTGCGGAAGTTATATCAGCAATATCTTCAATTAAGTTAGAATGGATTTCTGAAGAAAGCTGATAGAATAGAAAGTGGAGGCAGAAAAAGTACAAAGCTTCTGTGTTTAAATAAGTTAGAGAAGAGATGGAGATTGGATTTCATTATCAGCTGTTGAAAAGGTGCAATTATCAGCAAATAGCAGCCAATCTAATTTAATTATCAGCCAATCTGCTCAGATATTGAAAAGGTTACCTACTGCAGAGAGATTATTTTAACTTTATTACAAATAATTCTATTTAGATTTCTATCCTGTATTTTGACAAACTGTATCCAGTTTCATTTTGTTTTGAAAAGTCAGATCTCACACCTACAGTCTCAGGCTCAACATCCTCTTCCAACATTTCTTCAGTTTTTTTTTTCTTTTTATGTTCAAAGGATGTTTGTCTTTGTTTGCCTGGAGAGCTCAGCCTGGGTCAGGAACTGTTGTGGTTAGGAGCCTGTAAACACCCTCTGAGACACTTCCTGCTATTGAGCAAATAAACAAAAATATGCATAAAAGTGCAGTGAAAGTCAGACTACAAGCAGAAGTGCTGCCTTGTGGTTTTTATTTTTCTGTCCAGCAAGCTGCACTTTCCAGCTATGTCTTCGAATTTAATGAGTCCTCGATAATGTCCAAAAAATGTGGTTTTAAACATGGATGTTGCTGCAGAGAAGAGTTGAATCCTAAAATGTGGATGCGTGTGACACCGGAGAGACCAAATCAACAGATCAGAGTCAGCTCGTGGATCTGTCCTGAATGTCTGGTCTGTCAATCACATGTTAGCCCCGCCCCCTAACCCAACCCCTTCTTTATGGTCAATTTTCCTCTAAAGCGGATCATCATTTGAAAAATTAATATCACATTGTATTGAAATCAGAGACTTAGTCCATAAACGTTCACTGAGCTATTAAATCGAGTAAGAAGAAGGGCCATTTTCCCATAGACTTCAACACACTCTGCATAGAATGCAGGTTTAAGGCACTTGAGTGTTTACACTCAGTCAGTGTAAATACACAACGGACCACAACTAAAAGGTAAATGTCTACAGTTTTTTTTTTTAGTTGGGAACAAAATGAAACAAACTTCAAATCCCTAAAATTTCTCGAGCAAAAGCAAAATAAACATTAGCTCTCTTCAAAATGTTGGAGATTATTCTGCATTCTGGTGGTGAAGATGGAATAAAATCCTCTCCTTGTCAAATTGCTAATGAAGAGCTCAGACCTGAGCCGCACTGAGGATCTGACTCTGTTTGCCAACCGCACATCCATCCGCTTCGCCCTTTTTGCTTTTTAACCTGGCAGGAGTGCAAAAGAACTCAGGAGTCAATTTGGCACTCCATACCTGCTGGCAGAGCCGAACAGTTTAGAGGTTAAGCTACCGGGGTGATATCTGCATGAAAATGGGAGAATGCAAAAGTGGGCTGTAATATTAGAAGGACTCGAGTTCTGCTCAATTTCAGCCTCGCCAGAAACTTGGAATGGCCCGGAGAGCGGAGGAGAGATCAGGTATATCGAGCGCTCCCTGGGTTACTTCAAGCGTTTGGAATATATTCAAGAGGTATTTTGCCCAGGTCTGGGGCCACGGGAGCACTTTTAATATTCAGCCTACTTCACTCACTGCTGCACACAAACACACACACGTCACTTCAAGCCACTTCAAACACACGTCACGCTGCAACTTCAAGTCCCGCAGGCCCAAATCGGGGTCAGGTTCTCCTGACAGCCAATCATCACGCCCCTGAGCGTGACTGTGTGTGTGTGTGTGTGTGTGTGTTCCCATCACTGAGACTCTGATCATGTTTATATACGTGTGTGTGAGAGAGAGAGAGAAGAGAGCCAATCATCACCAGCCAATCATCTGTCACTTAGACAGCTCTTTGGTCACCTGGGTGCCCTGACAACGCCATGGCTACAGCAGTTGTCAGTAACCAGGTAACTGTGCATAAGCAATGAGCTCGGGGTGCAGACCAGAGCACAGAGGCATTGTGGGAGAAGCAGAGGTCGAGAGGGGCATTCACACACCGGAGAGAGAGAAAGGTCAACAGGCAGACAGGGGGCACGTGGAGGGTGGAAGATTGTAATGTGTCTGCACACAATGGACACACACACACACACACACACATTAGTATGCACAAACATGGAGACAGCAACTGGAAAGCTTGAAAAACCAAAACATCAAAACATTCACGCCGAGCATTAAATGCAGGAAAACACACAAACACACACACTACATCGTCAAACATATAAATTTGCACAAACACAAACAGCTAAACACACTTACAGTTAATGTACGGCACAACCAAATGGCACACACTCACTAACTAACACATTTTCAGACACACACACACACACGCTGACTAATGTCTTCACCCTTTTAGCTGGTCTGTTGCATTTAAACTGTTTGGGGACTGAGTATTACACTGATGACTGCAACATAGACTGTGTGTGTGTGAATGTGTGTTAGAGTGTGTATTAGTGTGTGTGTGTTTGAGAGAGAAAAAGTGAGAAGGCGAGAGAGAAAATGTGTGTGTGTGTGTGTGTGTGTGTCAGATTCAGATTAAGGAGTATATTGAATATGTTAAATGTTTACATGATGTCACAGTAAAGTTAAATCTGTTCAGCAGTTCAGTCAAACTGTGACTGACATTTTATCTACGCTCTGATCTTCCATCAGCAGTCCTCATGTTCATCATCCCACAGAGACACCAGAGACCTGGATGATACCGGACCTGGACTACAGAGACACCAGAGACCTGGATGATACCAGACCTGGACTACAGAGACACCAGAGACCTGGATGATACTGGACTGAGACTACAGAGACACCAGAGACCTGGATGATACTGGACTGAGACTACAGAGACACCAGAGACCTGGATGATACTGGACTGAGACTACAGAGACACCAGAGACCTGGATGATACCAGACCTGGACTACAGAGACACCAGAGACCTTGATGATACCGGACTGAGACTACAGAGACACCAGAGACCTGAATGATACCAGACCTGGACTACAGAGACACCAGAGACCTGAATGATACCGGACCGGCACTACAGAGACACCAGAGACCTGGATGATACTGGACTGAGACTACAGAGACACCAGAGACCTGAATGATACCGGACTGAGACTACAGAGACACCAGAGACCTGAATGATACCGGACCTAGACTACAGAGACACCAGAGACCTGGATAATACCAGACCTGGACTACAGAGACACCAGAGACCTGGATGATACCAGACCTGGACTACAGAGACACCAGAGACCTGAATGATACCGGACCGGCACTACAGAGACACCAGAGACCTGAATGATACCAGACCTGGACTACAGAGACACCAGAGACCTGGATGATACTGGACTGAGACTACAGAGACACCAGAGACCTGGATAATACCGGACCTGGACTACAGAGACACCAGAGACCTGGATGATACCGGACTGAGACTACAGAGACACCAGAGACCTGGATAATACCAGACCTGGACTTCAGAGACACCAGAGACCTGAATGATACCGGACCTGGACTACAGAGAGACGGGTAGAGCGATGCTTCAAGAAATAATAAAACATCTATTTAACAAAACAGTAGAAAAGTAGAGGAATCCAGGAAGTCAGGAAAACAGGAAAGGATTCCGGTTTATGAGAATAATGAGCTTATTTGAACTCAATGTTAACATTTATTCATTCATTCATCTTCTACATCTTATCCGTTTCCGGGTCGCGGGGTGCTGGGTGAGGGGCGGAGTCACCCTGGACAGGTCTCCAGTCCATCACAGAGACAGACAGAGACAGACAGAGACCAACAATCTCGAACCGAACCCACCACCTTCTTGCTGTGGGGCGACAGCACTAAACCACTGTGCCACCGTGCTGCCCTCAAAGTTAACATCACATCCTGAAAATGATCAAAGCAAAGATGAGGCTTTAATCTGGCAAACTAATGCGAATGTAAAAACACACTCATTAATGAAAACCACACTATAATGAATATTTCAGCAGAGGATGATTTTAGATAAACTGATATAAATCAAGTCAGGTCTGTACCCTCTATTGAATTTGGCTCCAACAACAATTCAATTGCCTTGAAAAATTAAATCGTATTGATTTTATTATTCATCTTGCATCATCCTCATCGGAGCGATGATTAAAGGCCTGAAGGATGAGATTAAAGAGGAAGCTTGTCTCCTAATTTAGTGGAAACTAAATTCTTTCCATTGTCACAAATGATTCAGACCTGGAATGTCATCCTTGTCAAGTAACTCTCACATTCCTGCCGTTTGTGTTAAGATGTGTTGACAGGTTGGCAGATGTGTTTAGTTTTTTCATTGCAGTGTGTTAAATGAGCGTTAATGTGTGTGTACAAAGTGAAAAGGCACGTTTTGTTTGTTTTTCACGGTCAGTGTGACACTGCTGACTGTGTGCGTTTGTGCAGTGTGGTGTGTTTTTCCTTTTGAATGAATGTGTTTAAATGACAGTTCACACCCGCTGTCGGCGTGTGTTAACCCGACAGTGTGGTTGTTTATTGTGTAATTGTGGCCTTTCTCTGTGTGTGTGTGTTTGCTCCACTCTCCTCTACTTGTGGGGAACCGTATGCTTCCTGCCATCCACTGTCACACTGAATCACTCACACATGCACTCAAAAATGCACACAAAGACACACACACACACACACTCACAAAAAAAAAAAAAAAAAAAAAAAAAAAAAAAAGGCCAGAGGCCCTTGTGGCTTCCCCGTCCTTGGAACCCAATCGGTCATCTGTCCCCGCGCTGCTGACCCACATACACACACACACACACACACAAAACAAATCCATTCATGCATACAATAACAAGGTGAAAACATCTAGCCACCATCCAAAATAGTACACATCATAATATCATACACAGACACACACACTCCTAAAGATGCACACAAAGAGTGCAGAGATAAACAGAAATATGAAGAGAGACAGAAACAATGTGCGGACACACATCAACACACAAGGGACAAAGATGCACACACAAACAACACAACCCACACAGCAGCCCATTGTGTTCACACTTTAAGCCCAACAGCACAAGAGGAACACAACCTGCTCCAAACCTCAGCAATGCGCTTACTACTAATGAATGTGATGAGCAGAAAATCAACACGGAAACACAAACACGCACACAGTCGCACAAAGTTTTGGTGACTAATATAATGTAGATTAATGTTTACTAATCAAACAACCGGTTAATTTGCGAGTATCAAACCGTAGGCGACGACAGAAGCAGCGAGGCTGCTTAATTGTGTGTTTGCGTAACCAACATAGGTAAGAAACGCACGAATGTCATTTCAGTGTGTGAGCTGAGACGGACGGAGACGGAAACTGAGATGTTGATACACATCTAGAGCGAGATTGAGAGAGAGAGAGAGAGCTACAGTCGGCTGCTTCTGTCTTACTGCTCTTCGTTCACACACCTAAAACCACAAAAACACACCTGGGCTCCACTGAAGCTGTGTTTTATGATCTTAAGTACAGAAATTAAAATATACTTGACGATCTTTTCACCATCTCATCCCGTCACACGGCAGATTTATGTCTAACTGACCAACACATGCTCACAAAAACTTCAAACTGGACATGCTGGGCAAAATTTGGGTCAAAAGCAGTACATTATGCATCACGGGACGTAACCGTGGCAACCGTGGTACTTCTGCATCCTCCAGTGACGGCAGTTCACAAGTTCATCCTGTCTCTCCTGCACCAGCTAATTCCTCTCACAAGAGATGTGATGATGACTTTATTATTATAGTTTTCTATTCATGTAACGACGAGAAAAGAGTCGTCAATTATTTTCTCTGGCTGAGAGCCTGAAATTGAAACTGAGCGTGGCCGTAAAATATCCAGTCCAAAACAGTTTTAGGAAATATTTTTCATGTCTAACCAGGACGTTGCATCACTTTTAAATTTAACTTTGGGAAAGGTTATTGTGTTTGATACGGAAAGTTCACACTGCATTCATTCACATTAAACCAGAACTCAGCTTTTAACTGCAGATCCCAGAAATGTGTCTGATTGAATCCAGCCACAGTTTCCCCATATTTCCTCCAAAACACATTTTCTGCTGCACTTTGGTTGCATGTAAATGTCGTGTCATGAGACCACGAGACCAAAGGAAGCACTTCAAAAACAATTTGACTTATTAAAATTAAATGTCCTCCCTGTTTGCGGCTGGTTTCTGGTTTCGACAAATTCAAAGAGAGTAACTTCAGCGGTAACTTTGCTGAGGTGAAAAACTGACAGATTAAAGAAAAGTTAAAAAATAAAAATGATTTTAGAGCATAAATTTCTTTCCTGTTGTCACTTCTTCAGTTGTTGTTCTGACTTCAGTCGTTCGGGAGCTGATGTTTCCTTTTTCTTTCCTTTGAGTTTTTTTAAATTTAGACTTTAAAAAATATTTGAAAGAAGAATAATGGACTTTTTATTTCATGACTACAGAACAGGCAAAACACACGAAGATCTGAGAAAATATGACCCAACACTTCAGAGTTACCTTCACCCCCATCGCTGCCTGTTGAGGAGCTCCATAAAACCTTCAGAAAATAAACTAGGCAACAGAATTCTTCACATGGGTGTGAGTTGGCAGTGTGTTGTTGCTTATATAAACACCTGTCACCACTTTGTGCATTAGAAGTTAACCTGGTATTGTAAAATGACTGTGTGTGTGCATACAAGTTAATCTGGATCACAGCTGCACCAAAAACCTCCATGAAAGTGACTCCACTGCCTGCTTTATATTCCATTTCTTGTCTGTACCTGACAAGTATGATTGTATTTGTGCGCTTCAACAACACAACACACACTCATGCAGTTGGTGTGTGTGCATCTCTGGAAGAGATGTGTTACAGCCCCAGCAGCTAGCAATGAACTTTTTGACCTGAGACAATATCTTCCCCTGACTCAATGCTCCTGGGTGAATACACAGACACACACACACACACACATGCAAACACAGTCACACACACACCAGAGGGCTAACAGCTGATTTTTCCTCTCTGGCTTTCAGCACCAAAGCAACCATTTTCTCATTCTGTACACTTCCTGCACCATCCATCACCTTGGACCGCTGTTAAAGACTCCTCCTCTGAAGTCTTTTTCTCTCTCAGTCCCCCTGACCTCATTTTCCTCCCTTCATCTCTCCTCCTCTACCACACCTTCTCTCCCCTCCTCCCTCCCTCCCTCCCTCCTTTTTCTCGACGCATCCCCTCGTCTGCATTTCCCTCTGCCCCCTTCTTCTTCACCTGCCTTGTCCACAATCACCTTCAAGAGGCGCGTTTTCGTTGCTGATAAAGGAATTATGTACGAGTGATGGAAGCCTGTTTCCCAGATAAATTATTATGTAGGCTGGCCATTGTTGTCCTGATAAATGTCTCGGTGTCAGCTGAAAATAGGCTGAAATGTCATCAGCAAAAAAATCTGTCAGTCACTACGACTCTGAAATGTCTCGCTGCCTCACCTGTGTTTTTTTATTAGACTTGGTAGTTTTTATTGCTGAGGACGATTATTTGTTTCCCCTCTTTGATAACAGCGTGAAATATGGTTGACATTAGCTGACATTAAGGAACAATAACAACATTAGCCCTATTAATGTCCTTCAAAGGGTTGTGGTTTCACGCGATAGCGGCTCTTTGTTGGTGTCTTGCTAAGAAATTTTGCTCGCTGGCTGGATGGAAAACTTAGGAATTTGAACTCTAACTTCCAAAAAAAAAAAAAAAAAAAAATACTGACAGAGATTACCAAAGAGTGATCAGGAGAGAAGAGAAAAGCTTACTCTTCCCAGCACTTGAAAGAAAGAAAGAAAAGTAAAGAAAGGAGAGGGGGGAATAGAAAAGAGATAAAAACAAATCAGCGCGAGAAGAGAGGGAAGACATGAAGAAAGAAAAGAAACGGAGCAGAGGGAGTTCTTCTCTGAGAGCTCTTAAGCTCTTGTTGTGTGCTGTGATGAGCGATAATGTTTGCAGGGTTAACAGCCTGCCACCCTGGGACGGAGGGAATACACAACACAAATACACATATACATACACACAAACCTAAAGGGAGGTGGGCAAGGGCAGAGCGTCTGTACACACACAGGGAAGAGGGCAGCAGAAAAGACTACGACCCCAGAGGATAGAAGTGAGGACCATCTAATGAGAAGCAGGGAGGGCGAGCTGTGTTGACGGCAAACTGGGAGAGAGAGCGACGGAAAGACGAGGAAGGAAATGATGACCGTGAATGTGAAGGTGAGGATTTTTGACACTGTACATTTCATTCACAGACAGGAAATGTATAGAAAAATACATAAATACAGGAAGCTGAAGGGTGCAGGGGGCTCCTGGTGGGACGTGACAATTGGTGCGATATGTTCAGGTTCTGTTTTCTGTTCGGACTCCACTGTTTACAGCAGTGTGAGCTAGTTTTTTTTTTTTAGATGTTTCCGCAGGTATCCCGTCATTCTCGCTTTATTTTTGAGATTATAGGTTTAAAAAGGAGGGAATTGAGATGCACATTAACTTTCCGCTTTCCTTTACAGCTTTGTTTTTTAAACATCCACTCGTTAATTTGGTCAGGTCAGGATGTGTTGCCTGTGTAGTCGTGGTATATTATATTGTTCTTATGCATAATTCACATAAGCGGTGTCCCAGAATTGAGCCCTGATGGACTCCACACGTCCTGCCAAGTAGTTATCAATGGAAATCAAAGAGCCCCTGTTTTGCAGACAGGACCTGGACCAATCTAAGACCATGTTTTCCAGTCTAGTCCACTAATACTGAATAGCTAAGTGAATTTCAGGGACTCTTTGTGCTGAGGGGGCAGTAAATAAAGGATATATATTATTCATGTTTTTGTTTGTGATGTCTGAGAAGAAGGATTGACTTTAGCACATTTCAATTTGAGATAATGGGAATGGAATCTGTCTTCATAGACATCTTTGTGACCAGGCATCTCAATTCTGCGCCATTTGCATGCCACTCTTTTTGCGAGAGGATGGATTCCAGTCAAATTACTCAGACAAACGGCCTTGAGAGGACGGCGTTTGAGAAAAACACTGAAATTGGTTGATTTCAAAGGAATCCCATCTATTTCAGCCGCTGAGGAAGCTTTGACGTGATTTTGCTGCTCAAATGAAAGCTGGAAAGTTCAAAATGGAGGAAGTTGTCACATTAGAAGGTTATCTGACCTTAATGAGGTGTAGTGAGCACCTACGGTTTTTAAGTCAGGGCTGATTTGGACTTCTCCTGCAGTATCCAGCTTGCTGGTTATTAGTCTATTACGATAAGTGACCACACAATGAAATAGTTTCATCATGTTGAGAATATTACAAGCCAGTTCTCATTTCTGGGAGCACAGTGAAAGCAGCACAAGCTGTCCAAGATTAATACGCTTGTTTTGCAACGTTTCTTTGCAAATGAATCAAAACTAAAGAAACTGTCTGCCGAGTGAATGAGGCATGAAACGATGTTCTGCTGCATTTTTATCTTTACTATTTGATGAAAGGTAAATTTTTCTTAATCCACTCCACAGCTGGATGCAGCCGTGGACTGCACACGCTGCACATTCCCGTGTGCAGCCCAAATGACAGGCACACTGATGCTGATTCAACAGGGCTGGAAAAATCCTATTTTTGTCCAGCAGCATGAAGGGTCTTGTTGTACCTGGGTGATGTATGTTCTGTCTGCTCGCAGAATATTAATAAGGCAGTAAGATCGATCTAGCTTGCTGGGTGTCTCAACTTTACCCGTTGTTCTAAATTAAAAGCCATATGAGGAGTTTTGCAACTGCAACTTCTTGACATTAAACCTGAGTCCTTCTGCTGTGACGTGTATACAAAAGAAGCCCTGCAAAGTTTATTGCTATCCATCGACCAGGCTGGACTGCTAAATGGCACTGAGAAAGTCAGCTGGCTGCCTTTAAATGCCTCATCCCACAGTTAACACAAACCTAAATCTAAAAAAAAAAATCTACCAAAATGTGCTCAATTTCTGTAGAAAAAAATGACTTTATTTTACAGTAAAAAAAGTCAGATTTACGAAAGCAAACACACAGCTGGAGCTTTTTCCTTCTTAATAAAGAATCCAGTCTTATTTGGCACTTAGAGTGCATTTCTCATGTTGTGTTGATGCCAATAAATCAGAATAAATTGAAAATAAGGAAGCCAGGTTTGTATATGTGTGTGTGTCGGACACATGCGATGAAAGGCAAAATGAATGAACATGAAAATAAACGGGAGAATTGATTTCAACAGATTGTATGTTCTCAGTCAGCGAGCACACAGGGGTGCTGTTATAGGCAGAGTGGCAGACACTGATGCAAATCTAAAATCAATACTGAGACTGAAAACGCCGGAGAGGAAGATCCATTAAGAGCAGCGTCTGATGCTGCTGATTGAGAATGAAATGTGGAAAAAGAAGAAAAAGAAAGCAAGAAAACAGCTCGCTGGCCATTTTGTTTGGCTTTCACTTCCATTTCCAAAGCCACTGTAAAGTGTTTAAAGTACACTGAGCAGTGAGGCCCATACAGGTGTCGGTATAAGACCACATTCCCTTTATCAGGACAGCTGCGGAATACGAACAGTCTAATTGGACAGAAGGAGCCAATATTATTAATTCATCTTGCAGGAATAGCTTTCAGCTCACATTTCATTTTAGCTTTCATTTCAGAGGAGACAAATACAAGCAAAGGCAGGGGGTCGGATCAGCTGGCAGTCTGTTGGCAAAATATGTTTGCACATACAAGAGATTCAACTTGGTGGTTTCTCCCCCTGTGGGCTCCCACTCCACAGAAATCAATACAAAATTACACACCACAGCTGGAACTGGAGGAAATGCGCTGCTTGGAAGCTATCAAATACAGGAACAGAGAAAATTAATAACAGGGAGGGCAATAAAAAAAAAAGGCGTTGCGCTGAGATCAGGTGCCGAACAAAACTGGAAAACAAAGAGTGGCAGCCAAATTGATCTGAGAAATAAAAAATAATAATGTTTTCTGGTTTTGTCTTTAGTTTGAACATTTCTGCGGTAAGTGGACAGATACTGCAGGTATATTTACAGGAAAGGTCTCCGTGTGCCGTACGTTCACCTGCATGAGACCACGATGGTGTGTTTGGAAACTGAAACACCACCAACCACCACACAACACACAAACATCTGACCCTGAAACTGCAGCGCAAACACGGTTGACTCACGGGGATGTGAACTATTCAATAGGTTTCATATTTTTGTTGGCTAATAGTTGATGGGAAAGCGATTCGGGTTTGGAAGAACAGCTTTTATTCCATTTTATACATATTATATTTGGTCTAATTGGATCTAATTCATACTTATTTTTCTGTTATCATTAAAAATGAGGATTTTATGTTAAACCTTGTTCAGATTGTCCATCACAGTCCTGCCGTAGCATTTTAAGCTAATGATAAGAGGGCAGCATTACAGAGTAATTAACACAGACTAAAACATTACAGCTTGGCCTTCCCTTGTTACCACTCTAATAATTTAATACAATTACTTTCACTGCAAAATCTAACAAAAGAGGTTTTTTTTTTTAAAAAAAGCATGAAATTGGAACGATCAGCGCTGTATGAGTCATACGTTTTGTGATTTAAATCCTCATTCATTCACGCCGAACAAAGCAGGTGTTTTGTTTCCCAGAAACGATTTCAAATTCATGGAATAATACGAAAGCTGAAAGTAAAGCTCAGAGCGGAGGTGTTATTCTTCTGTGAATGTTGTCCTTCAATCTATGTGATGGCACAGTCAAATGAAAATGAAACTAAAGTGTGTGGTTTGATTTAATGAGCAGGTGAGCTAAAACCCGCTTTTGTTGAAATGTTCTCCTTCTTTATTAGAAATATAAACTATGCAAATGCAAACGTATGTGCTGATATCGTGCACTAAAACACACAAACACACACACAGTTGCATGCAGTCACCTTTACTAACGTACTGACACACCTCTGGGCACACCCCCGGTCCCTGGCTGATAAATGTGTTTCTACGGGAGAATGCACGAGGAGCTACTAATGAATACCCAAAGAAAAATACATTTAACGCTTGGTGGGGTCCGCACAAAAAGAGAAAAAGAAAAGAGGATGTGTCTCTGGAACAAGAAGTTTTTGTATAATTGAGATAAAAAATGCTCCTTTTTCCCCAAATGGATGACCATGTAATTACTGTGTTAGGCCGTATTAATGATGGCTTGGTTTGGTCACGCAACATTTCATCCACATGGGAAATAATTCCAGTTGCTAATTACATTGAATTAAAAAGCTGGAGACGGAGCGGTGACATCTGCTAACCAACATTTCTGTCACTTCTTTTTATTTCCGTGTTTTGCGGATGGAAGATGCAGAGATTGTTCCTTGAGGTTTCAGATTCTGTTGAAGATCAGGATTAATTCTCCCTCTCACTAACTTCATGAATGGAAACTTACACAGCAGAAGTCTCTGTGAGAACTACGACACAACCGCTGTAGCTACTGATGACAATAACATCTAAATCTCCCACTCAGGAGCGAGAAACTCTGGACTTTAGTCTTATCGACCACTCTCTACGCTTTAAGCCACATTCACCCTCTCTGTCTCTCTCTTTCTCTCACTCTCTGCCTTCAGGGACAATTAGGGGATCAGTATTTGCCCCAGGACTTGTGGTCAGGAGGAGCTCGGTATCAAACCATCAACGTTTCCATTAGCAGACGATCTATTCGCTCTCCTGAGTCACAGCGGCCTTTGAGGCCCATTAAAGCATTAAATTGAGTGAATTACTGTAAACTACAGCAGATACAAGTCTACCCTTAAAAAGGATGTGTGAGTTTGTGAGTTTATCTTATGTGGAAGAACTTTTTTGGCTCTTCTTCATTAAAGGACTCACAACAAGACAGCTCTGCGTTCACGTTCTGGACCCGGGCTCTTTCTGTTCATTAAGTTTGCAGGTTCTCCCTGTGCTGGCTTCTCCAGCCTCCCCCCTCAGACACTGTTAGGTTAACTGGCGATGCTGAAATAGTTTTTAATGTGAATGTGAAAGGTCGTCCAGATATATCGGCCCGTCCTCCTCTAGACTAAAGGTGTTCTCTCGCCGTCAATTAAATCACTTTATTGGCTGCTTGAATTCGATGTCACAAATTTGTTGCCAATGTTCAGACTTTCTTTTCAAACCCACCGGACATCATCTGCATACAAAGGTGCGATCTTTCTCCACTGGAATCTGCATCATTTTGCTCACTAAAGTCCTTCCCACGTTAATAAAATTTGCCCTCAGCAGTATGTACGATATTAGGTGTAATCAGAGATAACGATAATGGCTCAAGTTCTCACACTGGATTTGGATCCTTCTTTGCACCTTTTGTGTCTTCTTAGATCGGAGAGCGTTACAAAGACACCGGACCATTTCTTGTGAGCATTTTTCTGAGCTGTGCAGGAGGGAGCAGAGAACAGGAGGATCGTAAGTGGTCTCGTGTCAGCGAGATGCAAACGTGGTTCACTTCATACCCTTTACAGGGTTGACGAGAGCTGATATTTTTTATTGTGAGGACACTCACACAGAACACAAGAAGTGCATTCCCAAACACCAGCTCTCCATCCGACACTTCTTGTCTCATTCTCTATCTCAGTCTTATTACCTTTCATCTCCCCTCCGCCTCTCTCTCCTCCGTCTTCCTCCCTAAGTAACTATTTATCATGCATAGAACATAAGTAGAGTTGCTGGGTAATATCTCCACCTCCACCTCTGTTCCTCACATCCATTATGCTCTGTTTTCCTCTGCATCATGCTAACTGCTGCTAAGATGTCTGAAGTGGTGCTCACTAATGTCTGCAAATGAGAAAGAGCAACAGACTTTTATTATAACTGGAAGAATATCAGCACAGTGGCACTGGGGATGCTCCACAAACACAAACACACACGCACATTTACATTGCACTCAACTACAACATGCTTGGGCATACAGAGCAGAACATCCAGGAACACAAGTCGTTCCATTAATCATGCCCGGAGTAATACAGTCAGCTCAGAAGCAGGAACACACAAAGACCACACATCAGAAACGTCACACAGGTGTGAGGCCTTTGAGCGGACAACCAGGTCCGACTTTATTCAGCTTTTCTTTGAGAAACCCGACCTGGATGAGTGAGAGACTTCACGGGCAGCGGCTGTTTCAAAGAATCGAAATATTTGAGAGCTGAGACAGAAATCTGTCATCTGATGTGAACTGTAACTGAAGGGAATAAAAACTAACACATAAATAAAAAAACAAAGCCGAAGAAGCTGGAAGCACTGAAAGCTACATGAATGAGCGATGGGGATAAATAGTGAAGGACGGTTTCACTATCAGGAGCCAAACTGCAATCAGGCCACCGACCGGCCCCGTTTAATAAATCCACACCTTGTTTTCTAAGTGCTAATATTCACCTGAAGCTAGAATGAGGCTTCAGCAGTGAAGGTGGGGATGCAGCAGGCAGCCAGAAGGTTCTGGAGACTTCCCCACTCTGTAAAGACGTCTAAAGACTATGTTGCACATCTGTTATTTGTCTCTTTGTGTTAGCAGTCTACGCTATGGACTGAGCACACATATCAAGGATGAGCGTTACAGAAAATGGACGGATCTCACTATAAAGACCTGTATGGATTTTTTTGTATCCCAACATCATGGCTCCATGGCAACACACAGCTGTTGCGCCGCTTTATTGCTTTGCAGATGACAACAAATTTGGTTTGGAGTCAACTGAAGGTGTGATTACTGGGAGATGTTCACGGAAACGTCTTTAACGGCTGATTGTTGTTAATTACAAAGCGGAGAACTGATGAAAACGGAAGTGTTGTGATCCAGAACAGCATAAGATGAACGAACACAGAAAACTGGATGCACAAACTGAAAGCAGCAATAAAGGAAAGGAATAAAAAATGTAGAACTGAGCACAGCGTCACATTCTGCACAACCCGCAGCTCCACATTACGACACAATACAAGTGGAACCATGGGGAAGGCAAGACAAATGGAAAACTGGACGCTCTCCCAAAATGCACTGCCAAAAATCCCTGTAAAGCATTTTAACACCCATGAGAGGCTCCTTTTACTTGGTTAGGTAACATCACACAAAAGCAGTTCACCGCAGCAGAAGGAGAGCAGGTCCAGCCTCGAGCCCTTGGCAGCTCAAATCTCATGTTGCAGGAGGGAGACAGTAATTAGCTCTTCAACTTCAGAAGACAAACACTTAGGCAGCCAGACAGCCTCAGCCTGCTTAAAGGAGCGGAAAAGAGTGGTGCATTGACATGATTTAGATGAATTCAGACAACAGGTGCCTGCCCACACACACACACATACACATACAGGTACACAAATAACACACAGCGCGAAGGTGCAGATGTAGCAATAAAAAACAACAGAGAGGAAAATCAAGCTTTGTAATTGTTTGGGAGCCGTCAAAAGACACATAGCAGCTTGTTAAAGGATTTCTTGACCACTTGCACTGCTGCATAGTTATTATTAAATGAGCGCTCAGCAGCTCAGTTCCAGTGTGTGAGCGTCTGCATGTGTGTGCGTCAGAGGGGCCAGTATGATGTTAATGGGGGGTAATGATACGCACTATAATTGTTATGTTGACTAGCTTACCATGAAGGGAGGCGTCTTCTCTGAAATATATACCCTCCCTCACACACACAAAGACACACACACACACACACACACTAACTCCACAGTCACACAGAAATTCTCAGTATACTCGTACACACAATGAAGCCTTTACATCTTTGATCAAGGAGAAAGATGCACAAATGGACACAAAGCTAATGCAGCTCACAGATTTATTTATTTATCTTTTTCATTTTCTTCACAGCCAATTAATTGGTAGCTTCCTAAAGCGACTTTATTTTGGTCCGATGGTTCAATAAAATACTTAACATCCAACTATTCAAACAGCTCGAGAACAACAAATCAGTGTCAAAACAAATCAGAGCTGTTTATACAAACAGAAATACATGAAACTGTGGTGACATTTTAAGGCATATTTATCAAAAAATTAAAATAAGTACGCATTTATAGATATATAGATATAAAATCTGCGCTTAGTTTTAATGTTAAAAGGAGATCAGACACACGAGCAGGGAAATATTTAAAGCATCCATATTGTTTACTGAATGCATCAAAGGTTGCAGGGATGCTGGTGCGCATTCCCTTCATGGTGGGTTCGAAAAGAGAGAGAATTGTGTAGCATAAGCTGCGAACAAATGAACGAACCTTCAAGTGTTTTGTTTTTGTTTTTGTCACTAACTGGTGGTGGAGATTCGTGCTAAGAAAGAACTTCAGCCGTTATCGTCTTAAATTTAACACAGCAGGTTATAATCCGTCCTCTGAGCAGCACTGGGACTTTGGGGCAGATCGGTGGCCGCAGTAACAGGAAGTGACAAGATGGACCGTCGCTAACTGATTAGCACGATATCAACAACAGCAACAACAACAACAGCAACAAAAAAAAGACAGGAGTCAACACTGGTGATTTGTTCCTCCTCTAAAGGCAGCTGTTGGTGAGCAAAACTTACGAATGGCTCCTTTAAAGTCACGGTCCGGAAAAACGAATATATCCTGAAGAACCTCTGAAACGTGTTCAAACAGATTGTTTTTAAGAGAAAATATCACAATAACAGTCTAAGTTGTGTCATGTTTTCTGATATGTGGGATCTGAAATGTTATGTTTTTGATGCCCCACGGTTGTAAAATCAAAGACCTGTGTCAGACGATTCAACATGTTTTTTCTGCAAAACAAAAAGCAACTCCATCAGAGCAATTTTAAAAAAGCTGTGATCAGAGCGGCCGCTTGAAGGTTTGTTTATGGTGACGTCTTTCACTGCTGGACTAAAAATGCCCCCATTTCTATAATTGTCAAGAATAGAAGATATAAGTCCGAGCCTTCAGTGATGTATGCAAACATACTTCTCATTTGTCGTTGAATGAATTGTACATCGGGGCTTTAAAGCAGCGGCCATTATACAGCTGTTTCAAACAGCCCTCATTAGAGCTGTTATAGCCGCTAAGTGCAGCATTTTAACATCAATAAATCATTACCTCTATCATCAAGGCATTACCGTTATTACAATACACGAGTAAGACCATCGCTGAAGATTGGCAATCCTCATTGACCGGCCACAAGAGGCCAGAAGCACAAAGGTTTATGGGAAACATGTGCACAAGAGTTGGAGGATACAGGTGCATCATTTTCTCTGCTGGTGTCTCTGTTGATTACCATAATTATACTGAGATCTCAAAGCTAATTTGACAATGATATACTGATGTTTGAAATGCAGCGTATAGCGTCTTTAATACAAAGTAAACTGCAGGTGGATGAACAGATTAAACCAAAATCTCTGCCGGGGGTGACTCTGCGTATCGTACGTATGGTAACGCAGGCGAAGTGACGGCTGATGGGCCCGTTTTCAACGTCAGTGGACTGAACATATGCTTCGCAGAATACAAACATACAGCGAGTAGAGATGTAGAAGAAGAAGGTACAGATGCATCTATACGAAAACCAGCAGGTCTGCATTAGTACGGAGTTTCAGTTGGCAAAAGGACACACAAACAAACACACACACACACACACACACACACGCAATAAGATGTTCATGCTAATCAGATGGTTCATTACCATAATAAAAGGGTGTGGTGTCAACTGGACTAATGTATGCTGGCTTATCCTCTGTTCACCTTGTCACCTTGCTGACAGAAGGTGTCCACCAAGGTTAGGGCTGTGTGCTCATGTGAAGGGGTGTGTGTGTGTGTGTGTGACTGAGAGACCAGAGAAAAGAAGAACTTAAGGAAAAGCAGCGTCAACCAAATGGTAATTTCTGCAAGCTAAATGCTTATTTGTTTCTCGGCGGGATGAAAAAAACGGAGAGATCAGGAGCGATGAGCCGGAGAGCTGCTGCCCCTCTTTGGGCTCAGGTGCTCCTCTTTCTTCTCATTCCTCTGACATTTACTTCCTCGCTGGTGTTTGCATGCAGCTGTCGGGGCAGATGTGTGTGTGTAGACTGTGTCCGTGTGTGTGTGTGCGATGGCTCAAGTTAGTGTGCAGGTGCGTGGGCACACATTCTTTCCTCTAGCCTTAAGGTGAAGGCTGTTCAAGCTGCCAGTTTGGATAGGCTGTAATCGCAACTCTCAACCTGTGTGTGAGACACACATCGATTTAACACACACATAGTTGGAGACGGCAGAATAAACATACAGAAGCACACAACCTCAAAGGTAGCTGTACAAATACTGAGGCAAACATCCAGCATGCATAGGCTAAATATTCACACAGGGCCCAACATTAATGTGAAGGAATTCAAGGCGCAGCTTTGACGAGCCCCCGAGACTGCTGCTTTCTGAGCAGCCTGTCAAACTGTCTTTACCTGTTGTCTCTGTAGGTGCAGGGCATGATAACACAACATGACGCATACACATACAAAGAACAGGAGGGTGCGTGTACCGCAGACAAGCCCAGACAAAAAGGCAAAGTCTCTGGAAATCAACAAAAGCCTCCTAAACAGCTGACAAGTGCGAATAAAACTGCAACCACATGAGTATGTTTGTGGAAAGAAAATCGCGTATTTCACGCTTCAGTCCAAATTTAAACAAAGGAGGTGTTTTCTTTGTCACCGGTAATTGCCCCACAAAAATCACACAGGAGACTTCAGCCCTCACAGGCACCAGCTGCATTTCAAGCAGGTGATGTTGCCACTGGCCAACGCACAAAAAAACAGGAGGAAGGACACAAACCGGAGTCAAAGAAAAGTCTCACGTTTGATCACGTGATGTTTCCTTCGCTGAACTCCCCCGTGGGACTCTGAGGTGCCTCGGGTGTAACGCCGTCTATAGTCTCTTGCACATGTGGTATACACGGACAGACAGACACACACACACACACACAGGTACATAGGGTACACAAACACAACCATCTGTCATATTTACCCTCATTTCGACACTATTTTAAACAGGCAGTTCTGCTCTCCCCATGGCAACATGTTTGATTCATGAGCTGAGATGTTTCGGATCCTCTCCTGAATTTTTTAAAGGTGCCACTCGCAGCAATTTGATGTCAATAATTCATTATATCTCTAATATTTGTACAATTACTGTAACACAAGTACTATAGTTTCTATTGTTTAGCTGATATATATACACAACAGACACAACAAAAACAACAACAGCTCCACTTCTCATTGTTTGCTGCATTTCGACCTTCACATTTTTGTTTCCCATCAGGGTGCTATCATTCAATGCATTTCTTATCTGCTACCTCTGCTTTTCAAAGTTGGCTGAGACGGTGCATTCTGTTTGTCTGGACACAGCGGGGATGATGGGAAATGGGAAATGTAGTCTTTATCATGTAAAACAGAAAATCTCACATGAAACAAAGCTCGGACTTGTGAGACAGACCGGTTTAACCACTGAGGGTTGGTAGAAACACCGGGGACACTACCGAACCATTACAGAGAAAGAAATAAGCAAAGATGTCCATAAACACGAGGCCCCAGTGTATGCTGGGAAGCCGTCCATGACGCCTACACTCCTGAGATACCACAATACTTTGCAATCTTAAAAAGGGATGAATATTCGATGAAAATCTTCTTTCCATTTTGGCTTTGCTTTCTTTACTTCTTTTTTTTTTGTTGTTCACCTTTCACCTTCTTTTCATGATTATATACAAAAACTAAGAGTTTATTGACTTGCTAGCAAGTTAGCTTAGCATAATGCCCTGAAACAGCTACTATGAAGTTTGCAAGATCTGCCTCCAGATCCTCTAAAAATAAACTTTGTTGTTATTATTGCGATCATAGTACTTACTATTATTAGATGTTATAAATCATTCAAACATTTTCAGACAGAAATGGAAGAATAACACATTGTCTGAATCAGTCGCTTGCCTGAAGACCCACAACTTGACACTTTTGCACTTCTTTTTTATTTTAGCCAATTAAAGAAATAAGTTGAAAAGTGTTGATTAGAGCTGCTGGTTGGTGCATTTTGAAGCAAAGCAGAGCTTTGTGGCTCATCAGCTCTTCCAAGGTGCACAAAGAAAGGACCTGTGTGTGAAATTTAAAAGATTATTAGCTGGTTGGGTCAAACTAAGCTAAGCTAACAGGTGGGTAGCTTTAACCTTGCTGAAAATGAGATCCTCGTTTCAAAACTCTTGGCAAAGAAAGTAAAGAGAGCTAATCTTCCAACTTTTCCTCCTTTGGTTCATCTGTTCATTTAATCATTTACTCACTCAGGAGCCTTTCCCAGCATGCATTAGTCAGGACAGGTTACCAGTCATTCAGGGCATATTTGGCACATTAGCTGTGCTCGAAAAACAAATAAATTTGTCAATTGAGATTTTTTGAGTATCTGGCATGAACTGCGACTCCATCTGACAGCGCTGTAATTTTTCTGAAGTTAACAGCAAATGGCCCGCTTACCACCGCGCCATGATCTGCATTTAAATTCAGCACGAGTGTTTCTGCCTGGCAGATGGTTGGGGTGTTATGTGTGCAGCATATGAACTGTTGATTGCAACATTTGCATGAATTATTTGTCTTGCTGCTCTGCCTGAAAAACCTTTTTTTTTTCCATCCCCCGTACAATCTGCTGCATTATAATTCTCCCTGGCAGTAAAAATGACAAAGTAAAAAAAATAATAATAAAAATTAAAGATGAATAAATAAATAAATAAAATCTAATAAATAAAAACATTAAAAGAACTCAGAAATCAATATGTAGACTCAAAGCAGACAGAAGACAGACAAACTTTCTTCTTCTGAAGTAATTTCTCACAATTGTTGAAATAAGAGCAGAGAAGAGGAGACGAGGAGATGAAATGAATAGTAATTGCGGCTTTAACGCTGCCAAGGTTAGGCCTGTACTTCCTACCACGGCTGCCCTTGTCCTGAGAATCGGCTAAAAGCCCTCCACACAAAATGTTAGCAAGATGTGCGAGAGTGAAAAGGAAGATGATAAAGAGCTGCAGCGCAGAGTGTCTGCCCCGACTGGCATCTTGTTCGTCTCTGTCGCATTATGCAGATAAAATGACACAACGCTGTGACCGCCGGCTGCAGTGATGTCTCTGTGGATGACAGATGTCCTCTCCTGCAGCTTCCTTTCTGGGCCAGCGTCTTTCAACCTGTTCTGTCCCTCCGTTTGTCTCAACATACCTGTTTGTTCCTGCCGCCATCAACGAACAGACGGCGCGGAGAACCTCCTTTTTTTTTTTTTTTTAACCTTAGAATCAATGTGGAGTAACTATTCTGATGTGACGAAGCTGTGAAAAGCTCAGACTTCTAACAGCAGCCATGACAGCGTCGACAGAGGTCACCGTCAGGTAAATAAGTTTTGTTTCTCATCAGTTAAACTGATAGAAAGGTTCATTTCAAGTGAGTTACTTTGTCGAAACACAACATTTCCCTCAGCTGTTCTGCTAACGTCCCTCAGCTCATTCTCATATTTTATAGTTTTGATTGAAAAGGCTCCGATGAGCAGGAATAGGCAGCAGACGGGGTGATTGGCAATAAAACACAAATACATACATCACATTTAGATTCTAATGTGTTTTTATGTGAACTGCCAACACCACATGAGGAGGACGGTTGATCTGGATCTGCTGACCATCAGACAGGCCTCCATATGTGGTCCAGACTGGTCACCAATTCATCCCATGCTTTATGATCTATTATCTTCATCATTTAAAAATCAACATCCTGTTGTACCCAAGAAGACTGGCACCGCTTACCAAGTGAGAAACACAACCGTTTTCACATAGACTTCAATGCAATCTGACTTCTTTTTACAGCCAGAGGTGCTGCAGAGTCTACATCCACTTCCCCAAAATGCCAAAAACAAACTACTGCTACTTTTACAGCATCTACAGATCTTTCTTTGTCCAGTTTCATGTTTTAATGGACACCTGCTGACAGATCCAATCTCCACATTTTTAATTTTGACCGCTGCTCCCCCACCAGGCTAAATGTTTCAAACACCAACTATCCTTTGAAGGTGATGTCTAATATCTCTGTCTCCTGCCTGCTTATGAGTAATGTTTTAGTAAAAACTGATATGAGCTGAAGAAAATGTCTTATTCTTTTTGATTTATTCTGAGGAGCCGAGATGAAACGGGAGTTTATCATTCAGTTCACGGTGCAGACGGCAGGTCCAGAGACATCATGTTTGGGTTCACTGGTGACTCTAAATTGTCCGTAGGTCTGAGTGTGAGTGTGATTGGTTGTTGGTCTCTGTCTGTCTCTGTGTGTCGGCCCTGTGATGGACTGGTGACCTGTCTAGGGTGACCCCACCCTCACCCAGAGTGAGCTGGGATTGGCTCCAGCACCCCCCGTGACCCGGAAACAGATAAGCAATAGAAGATGAATGACTGAGTGAGTGAGACAGAGAGCACTGTCTAAGCCATCCAGATCACAGGTTAGGGTTAGTGCCCCATTAACGGCACAGTATTGGCAGCTCAGTCCTGTTAATGAAGCCACACAGAAAACATGTGCTGAGCGACGTTCCCAGAAGCCCAAACCCTGCTTTAAAAACTTTAAAGGCACGCAGAGGGCTTTCCTTAAAATGCGCAGCATGTGCTTTAATTTTGTCTTTTGGTTCCCTTGGAGTTTCTGTTTCAAGTATTTTTTCCTCCCTCTGCAGAGAGATTAGTGTAAATGAGGAGCTCCTGTGACAGGAAGATGTGATTTTCAGCAGCACTGACTTGTTTTCCACCGCGTTTCCTCACTTTGCACCATGTACGCTCATCAGCAGGGAGCTTGACAAATGAATGATGCTGCTCGGGATAGCCAGACTGCAGCCAGATTTTTGTCCACACATTACTTAGGACGGGAAGGTGTGCCAGGAATTCTTGATTGATTTTGCAGTTTTGGGAACGGAGCTCCATGTGGGCAAAATTGGACTTGGAGTGGGGGGCTGTTTGTTTCATTTCAACATGAGAAGTCATGGAGTTTGTCCGTAACGTTCTTTGCAAATTGTACTTGAATTCATTTTTCCTTGTACTCCAGTAAGGGACTGTGACCTCTGGCCTGACCCGTCACCGTTTCATCAAATAAACCTGTTGCTGTTTGCTGTGATAAGTAAAGAAGAGGAGCAGTGAGCTGTGCTGAATGGCCTCACTGAAAGGAATCAAAAAAGAAAATGGCCTAAGTTTAATTTATTACCAAAGAGAAGCTGGGTTTTTTTTTTCAAGCACCTGCCAAATGATGACAAATATTGAGCGTCATCTGAGCCCAGTTCGGGAAACGCAAATTGCAATCAGATTAATTTTAACAAACTGGATGCTTAATCCCCATTAATTAAAACTTTATTTTTCTGTTTAAATAAAAACCTCTAAAACAATTAATAAAGAAGAAACAGCGAGACGAGAACTCGGCACATAATGAGACTTTCTTGAACATCGGCTTCTCCCCAGTATGTTTGTGGCCTGCCGCGGACCCCCCCACCGGAAACTGTAATGAAACTGTCACCCTCTAGGAGTCACAAAGAGCTGACCTGCCTCTGTCTGGCTCCCTCAGCTGATTTCCCTCTCCGCCGTCCTCACTGCACCATCTGCCGTGTGTTTATGTCACTCCTTGTTATTCCACATACAGATTTAGCATGTAATATACATCATGAGCACGAATCTGCGGTGCGTTCGTGCCTTGGGGCTTGTATGTATTCCATAGGACTTTAAATGGAGCGGTGATTTGCCCTCATTCTGTCATTTTCTCTCCTCCTCTCGCATGTGAACATTAGTTTAAATGCAAAAAGTGAAACAACACAAAACAGTTTCTCTGAACTGAGATGAGCTTGGCTGCAGCCTCAGTCGAGTGTCAGAGTATAACACAACTCACTGGGTTTTATTGGAGCTGCTCCACGGCATCGGAAAAAAGATCACACCTTCTTTGTCTGACACACAGACACACACATATATACACCCCTCATGAGGGATGCAGATCCTCAGACCTGGGTGTAACTCTGCAGAGGCATCCTGATTATAGCAGGGGTGAGAGGGAGGGAGAGGGAGAGGGAGAGGGAGCGGGGCATTTGTAAAGTGCTACATAACTTTTTGTTATTTCATAGACAGCCTTGGGTAAATGGATTATTCATGGGTGGGGAGAGAGGGAGCACTACACAGAGAAAGAGAGAAGTATAGAGGAGGGAAGGAAAGAAAAGGAGGGAAACAATAAGACTGAAGGAAAGAAAGAAAGAGAGAAAGAGTGAGAGAGAGAGAGAGAATGAGAAAAAAAGTTGTTTTAAAAGGGTAAAAAAAGAAAAACGACTGAGCTGAGAAATAATCATTACACCCTTGATGATTACACTGCTCCCGCTCTCATTCAATCTTTCTCTCTCTCTCTCTCACTCACACACACACACACACAAATACACACTTGAATAAACATAATCCACTCTACATTGGATGTATCCATCAGACACAGACACACAAACACACATACATAAACATGACGCGGCTCCGGCAGCTCGTGGTTACCTGAACGGATACTGACTCCAAATTTTCACATCTAATCAAACATGATCCAGCCAGTGCACACACACACACACACACACACACACACGCACACACACACACACACACACACACACACACACACACACTCCACCTAACATGCTCAGCTCTTCTTACTGTGGACACTAAGAGTGTCGTTTACATGCACAAAGACGCACAAGAACACACACAGACTCAAGCAGCGAGATAGAGACAAATAACCAGCCACATAAATTAATGACAAGTAAAAGTAAACAACAGCAACTTCTCACGCTGCTGCAGGTCTAAGATCTCTGTGAAGTTACACACACACACACACACACACACACACACACATACACACACTAGATTGAAGTAAATAACAGAGAGCATTAACAGTAATAATCTCGGTCCTGCTATGAGTGCGAGGCCGAGGCAGAATGCCAATGACCTAAAGGTACAGCCAGACAAGATGAGACAGAGGCTGACACAAACACAAACATGCAAACACAAAAATATACACACAAATCCATCCATGAAAATACCCACACACAGGTTTATGCTATATATATGTCCATCAACACACACACACACACAAACACATGAATACATGAATACATCCATGGCCACACACGCAACATGGAAATAGACCAAATTTGTACAGGACACAACGCACACACACACAAATCACAAAAAGGTCAGTGGTGTAATTTCTTTTGCTGACAGAGTGTGCGACTGCTCTGATCGCTGCAGACGGAGGCGAGCTGACCACTTGTAATTTGTCGTGACCTTTGTAGCGGCCCCCTAACCCAATGAAGAGCCTGCAGGCTGGCATCTGCTGTCATTAATACGTTTGTGTGTGTGTGAATATAATATCTCAGCTGTTGGCGACAAATGACAAAGAAAACATTTGGGAAGTTTCAGGAGTCTGAGTGCAGCGCGGTGGATTTTCTGATGAATATGGATTGAAGGAGTGAAGTGACGCCGCTGCCGGAGTTGGAGGTTTTATTCCCACTCGGTTGGCCATGATTGAAAATGTGTATACAGCAGCTACCGCTTGGCATTGTGGGTAATGTCGGGGCCTTCTTTGGGTTCTCTCGACAATAGTTAACATTTATTTCAAGATGATTAAATCCAAATTCAGTTCGTTTATGTTTTTCTGTCTTTCCAGTTTTTTCTTTTTTCCCGCTGAGTTGCCTTCAAAAGCCGAGATGGTTTTTAAGTTTCACCACAATCCGTTTAATTTAGTTACTTCAACAAACATCTTTGGGCTTTTCTGTTGCCAGCCACGTCTCATGGAAATTAGATTCACTTACAGCTAATTTGCAACAGCAAATACACCCTGATAGAGGAGTAACAGCGTTTTTTATTAACTTAATGAAGAAATGTCAGTTTTTATCCAAGAAATCCGCTCACTGGAAGCTGAGGTTTATTTACATTTAACAAAATCCATAATTTAATTAATTTGTTGAGCCAAAGTTGATGCTGCGACAGTTTGTAAGTGCTTTGAATTTCTCATCCATCCATGTACCGCGTCATTCATTTGTCCAGCCGCTGAAAATGATATCATATACAATGAGAAAACATTTCAGCTGTTTGTGAAGGTTATTTCTGGAAAGTTTAGGGTGGGGTCCTCCGTTGTACGGTCCAAAAGCGTGAAGGGAAAAAGAGGATTCGTCTTTGGAGAGAAATATCCGCAAACCTGAGGAGACGTAATTTTTAATTACTCACTTGTGAGATTTATTTATAATAATTGCAACGCTTTTTGAGCGTAGCTGAAGTGACAGCTCGTCCCACATCATTAGGTGTGACTGTGGATTTCTGAACCGTTCTCAATGAAGAGTACACTTCCGATCTGTGCAGCATGTTCAGAATAACTGGCGGTACTCCAGCTCGGTTCACGACTGAGAGACAGAGACAAAAAAATATTACTGCTGAGAGCTCATTAGAGAAATAAAACACGTCTGATTGACTAAGTGCCAGTTTGAAAATTAACATGCAAATTGAGCATCTCTTCCTCTCACAAAAACATCTGACTGGCTCCCGGTCAGGGGTCAAACGCTTTTAACTGCTTCTGTGAGAATTTTTCATGCGAGGTCTCGGCTCAGATGTGGACTGTGTGTGTAATTGTAATAGGCATGAATTCTTCATGTGGTTTTCAAAGCCATTTCAACACCACTTTGGAAAATGGTGCCACCAGAATTTCAATCTTTAAAAAAACCCAAAACAAAACCACAGGATGTAGTTTTATCACTATTTCAGAGAGTGTGTTCTTACAAAAACTGTAGCCGCCGTTATTTATATTCAAACCATTAATCACTTGTCATCACTTGTTCTTTGCAGGACTCACAACTTTTGAAGCAGGTTTTGTCTCCGACTGAACAAAGGGAGAGTTTCAGTGTTGATATAAACTTGTGTCGGAATAAATAATGTGTGAAAAACGCTGCCACAGAATCCATCTGTTTTCTCTCGATAGAATATTTCTCTCTGTCTGCCATATTGTGTCTCTCAGGTATATTTTACGCACACTGCTTGGCTCTAATAAGGTTAACATCTTTGGCTGTTTTTTTTTTTCTGTAAAAAGGGTAAAAATAAATTGCAAATGTACTGCTCTCTCTGAACTGTGAAGCTGTTTGGATTATTGGGTTTGAAGTAAACGGTATTTTCTGTGATATCAACATGACATCCTTCTTCTGGTTACTGCGAGAAAAACTGGTGACAACTAAGATTAATTATGATTTAAGCTAACAACGCAATGTATATACTTATCATACTGACCCAAAAATAATCTGGGGGGCATTTTGTGAAATAAAAAAAAGACGACTAAGGCAAATGAGTTGTATATGAGTGGAGTTAGTGGTTTAGACAAACACATTAACTGCTGCACATGAGCCAGAAATAAGAGCTGCCCCTGCAGGAACACCTTCATGTACACACACACGACTGGGCCTTTGTTTTTGTCAGTGTGTGTGTACGTAAAAGTGTTTCTAATCTATACACAGAGGTGATTTCCCCACAGTCTGCCCCTGATTGGATTTGGTATAATTCAAATAAACTGAGGCCTTGATTTAAATGGAAAGCACTATAGCCTATTATGCTGCACAGTGGAGGACAGTCTCACTATATCAACTCTGAATTGTATTAAAGTGTGCTCGCTTGCTCTTCCTCTCCCTCCCTATGTCTCTCTCTCTCTCTCTCTCTCTCTCTCTCAAGGTCGCTCTCTGACTGGCAGGCTTGTATTAAAACTTTTTCTTTGCAATAATCAATGCACTTGCAAATTGTGTGCAATTGAGTGCAACCTATAGATGTGTTTGCATTATTGTGTGTGTGTGTGTGTGTGCACAGACACCAAAAGACGCACACAATGAATTAAGTGTCAGGGCTCTGATAGGCTATGATAACTTTAGTGCCCCTCTACACTACAGAGGGTTGGAAGGTGACAGTATAATATAAGAGTTTTATTGCTGGTCGGGGGCCTTTGCATTTGTGTGTGTGTGTGTCTGTATCTGTTTGTGCATGTGTGTATATGTGAAGTAGAGACTCAACAGGTAGGTAATTGTCCTGACGAGACAGAAAGTCCCATTAGCCCTCTGTCAGAAAGAAAAGTAGCTCCTCCACACTGTCTGCTGATATGGATCTGTGTGTGTGTGTGTGTCTGGATGATGGAGAGAAACAAGAAAAGGAGGTGAGAAAAAAAGTCCAAATTAAAGGAACAGAGCGAGAGAGAGTGGTAGCGAGAGAAAGACAGAGAGTGAGGACAGAGAGAGAGGGAGAGAGGTGAAGTTTGAATGGGCGCAGAGGGAGAAGAGAGAGAGCCATTTCATCATCTAAAACCAGGATCACATTACTGTAGCTCCTAATGGACTCTACCAATCACACACACAATAACACACCCACACACACACACACGGGGGGCAGCCACACTCTCTTTAAATAAACATGGACACAGGCTCCCACACAGTGATACAAGAGTTTTTTCAGATGGAAATGGATTTTGGGTGCTAAGGATATGTCGCAAACACACAAACACACACACACACATTTCCACGAGAGTATCCTATATGCCATTCCCTAATGGAACTGCATCCTGTCAAACATTCAACATTTCTAGCACATAGAGGATACAAATGCACCATCACCATCACCACACATGCACACACACACACACATACACACACATACACACACACACACACACACACCAGTGCATCTATTTCTCTTCTCTATAATGGAGCTGGACCCCTGAGAATGACAACCAGGCCGCTACGCATCAGTGGCCATTACCCACAAGGCAGTGCATCAGGACCATGGGGCCGGCCGGCCGCCCACTCTCTCTGCCTTTCACCCCACATCCGTCAAAAACAGGTGTACGCTGCTCCTCCAGCTCTTTTTTATCTCCTCGCTGTATATCCTCCGTCTCTTTCCGGGGGGATCAAAATCACATTTATGACGTTTTTAAAACCTTGTTCAAACCATCCAGTTGGGTCACAAAGTACATTTTCCTCCATAGCGCAGTTTTATGTTTCAATCTGATTTTAAAGGAATTCCTTTTTTTTCTTTTACATTTTTTGTTGTACTACGAATTAATCAGCCTGGGCGACGACAAATAAACAAATCTGTTTGTAGTCTGTCACTGACGTTTCTCTCATTTTAAAACATCACATACCGTCACATAAAGCACAGGCAGGCTGCCCTGCTTTGGGCTGCAAACACATTTTGCTTTCTTCTCAGAAAGCATTTCATTTTCACACCCGTAGCGCACCAGAAATAATCGCCCAGTCATAAGTTATTATGAATATCGACAGTGGCCCACAGGGGACAGTGGCTGCATTCAGGAGAAAAGGGTAGAATGTGAATAAATAAAAAAAGAAAAAAGAATTGGCCTGTATTTCTGTCATCTTAGTTTTTAAGTCACAAGCAAAGTGAGGTTTTTGCCTCATGCCTTGTTAACCTCTGACCGTCAGTTTTAAAAGAGAGAGTTATGAAATAAAGAAATTAAATAACTGCAGTGTGTTATCGCCCAAAGTAAAGTTTTGAGGGCCACCAAATGAAAAAAAAGGAAGAAATTAATTGGTCCGTGTTGTGTTTCATGGAGCGAATACAATAAAAAACATGTAAAAACAAAAAGGACACACACAAAAAGGTATAAGCATCAATAATGCAATCTTACGTATCTTTTCCACCGGTAGAAAAGACCGGCTCACCTAAAATCAGCGTGAACATTTCAATTTATCGGCTGGCGTTAATGTAAATATAAGACCAGAGGAAAGCTGCTCCTTTTTCCTGCTTTAACAGCTCTCCTCATCACAGACCTGTCGCATATCCAACACAGTGATGTTGAACCACAAACATCAGGGCTACCTGGTCCTGAGAGAGCGAGCCGAAGCTCTGAAATAACGATCAAAGACGACCAAACACCGATCCAACACTATGCTCCTCGCTCTGTTCGTCAGAACATCACTCCTCGCAGTTCTGTGTGTCCTCGGTCCAAACCGGACTGGCAGTCAGTCGGCTTGACAGCAGTACAACCTGCAGCTAAAAAAACTGCTTTGGGTGTAAATAACAAAACGTGAAACTACAAAAGTTAAACCAAAACACCTGAACGCTGAGTATCAAGCATGAGCTGTTCAACGCCACAGTAAATAAAGTTCCTTCTGCCCTCATCAAAATTATATTGTTGAATAAAATATTTAAGTTGGGAAAAGACAGAATTAGGTCTGACATAGAGGAAGTTTTTGTCTCAGGGCTTTTTAATTTGTAGTGGAAAGGTTTTTTTTTTCTTTAAATTCGAATTAAAACTCCGGTGATGTGGCGGCAGTAGTGAAGCTCGTGGCTCAGGCAAGAAAAAAAAAACGCTTAGTCATGCAGCAACAAAAGTCAAACCTTGCTCAAATTTTGTTGTGACTCATTGCAACATCGATGAAAAAGCGCAGCAGTTAAATGAATATATTGCTGTTACGTTAACTGTGATATATGTCTTGCTGTTTACTTTTCTGCTCGAGTGATAAAATCGTTTTTAACTCTCCGGGGTTGTAAATTCCCGTCTCATAATTTTATGGACCAATGTGCAGCGTGGACGGGGTTGAGCAGCGAATAAAACGCAGCCCAAGTCATGAATAAATTGTCACAAGTGGGGTTCCTGTGCTGTTCGTCATTGTCTTATTGGTTCCTGAAACGACGCAGCCCCGCCTCAGTGCTGCCTTCAGTCCGAGCAGTCGGACCAGGACTGCAGGTCTTTTTTTTTGGCTTTTCTGGCCAGGATGATGTCCAACACTCATCTATTCTGATTAGCCCGATCATTAGCCTGACAGATTCGCCTTTGTTGTCATTTAAAGCACATGTATAGGCATCCTGTTTCCTCTGTTTGACAGCCTTTACAGCCTCTGTGTATTCCTCTGTCTCTCTTATCACCTTCCTTTCTTTGTTTGTTGTCTCTCTCTGTCTGAAATGCCCTCAAGTCATTTCCCCCAAGTATCCAACCCATCTCTCCTGCTCCCTGATCGCCTCTCCTCCCCTCCTCCCTGTCTCTCTTTGTCATTTCCACTTGTCAGGCTAAAGGGAGCAGACAAATGGATGGACAGATGAATACTCAGATCTGCGGAGAGGCAAAAAGAATGATGGAGTGATGAGGTAAAGGAGTGACGGTGCATGACAGAGCTCAGCTGAGCCCAGTGCCAGGCCTGGGAGGGAGGGGAGGAGAGGAAAGGAGAAAAATGACAAAAAGATACCGGCTATATTCACTATATGTAGGAGTAATTGACAACAATCTATGACATAATGATGGAAATAAACGTCCCCTCTCTGTTTCTGGCTGCTTAAACACACACACACACACGCACAAAAAAAAGTGATTCATCATTTTGTCCTGAAAGCTTTTAAATGTGCTGCTTTAAACAGAAAGTACGGAGGAAACAGGAAGTCCTTACAACCTGAACGTCCACACACGCAGCCCATCAGGCATGCCAAGCACCGGTTGGCATGGCAACAGTAAACCACCGCTCTGGTTACCATAACAACAAAAGCTACCGCGTTAGGTTGAGATTCAGACGTGGGTTTGGTTACAGATGATAGAAAGCAACATAAACTGTTCCTTTCACACGGGAATCGAACGCGGCCCTCCTGTGTTTTGCTGACCCCTCCATCCGTCCCAGCCTCCTCCTGATATGGACGGCCCGTAAACTTCGTCACCGCGTTTTTTTCCCTTTACCCCCGTCATCTGGATGTCGCCTAGCAACTAAACCCGAACACGAGGTCATGACCTGCTGACCTATTGGCCTGTTTCTGTGTGTATGTTTTATTTTTTTTCCAGGACAGCATCGATCAGTTGGTGATGGCGGCAGACCTGCAGCTATAATCTTTTTAATCTGACCATGTTTCTGTTTCCACCTGAGCTGGAGCTGTTTAATTAAAGGGAGCATGAGCTGCATGAAAAGCAGCATCTTCAGGTGACGTTTTAATCTCTCCAGCTGACTCGATTCCCATGAAGAAGTTTTTAATATGTACGAGGTAAATACATAAATGAGAACATGCTACAAGATCAAGACTGAAGCTTCATGCCCCATGTGAAAAAAACAAGAAACACAACATCATGATCTGCGTGGAAAACAGAAATAAAATAACAGCGTTGCTCTTTTTGTGTTGCAATGTAGAGTTGTGTTAGAACAAGAGTCTGATGTTTCATTTTAACCAACCATTGTTTGGCTCTCATCTTGCAGCTCACATTTTGAACATTCAGTGTCAATTTTATCTCAAGCTGAACCTGTTTCAACTCAGTGACTTCGTCTCAGCGTGTGCTGCTCAGAAAAAATTTTAAAAGGTGTGTTCATCTGCCTCTTTGTATGCAGTTGGGAGACGAGTGTGAACGCACAAGGAGAGCTGCGGCCACACAGAAATAAGCATTAAGTTCCTTAAGTTGCTGAATCTTTTCCATAATTCGCGACAGCGCCGTCATATTCCTGTGATTATGTAAATCTAACCATTCTGAAAAGGGATTACTAGTCAAACATTAGAACAATTTCATAGCTTTTGCTGCCCTTTAGTAATGTGAGATATCAAAGTGTAACTGTGGCATGAAGAGTCTTCACTTTTCCATCTTCCCAGAATGGCAGTGCCGCTTTTATACTGTCATTTTATCCTTTCATTTCTTGGTGGACCACTGTGATGGATTAAAAGAGAAAAAGCAATGATGATATTCTGCAGCTCAGAAGTGAAATATATGCTCTCCAAAAGAAAGAACAATCAAACAAAGCAGGATTGTTATAAAACTGCTGTAAAATTATTAGAGTAGGCCAGAAGTTTTTCACAGCAATGATATGCTGCTGCTGACTTCAGAATTTATGTGTGGAGGATTTAAGACTACCTCGTGGTGTGATCAGTGATTCCTTATGGTATGGTAATCCCATAATTACTGGATTTAGGTACAGAGGTATCGTCAAAAGCAGAGCCATGCCGATAAATTTGACTTTCTGCTTTTTCCTACTCTCATTTAAGAAGTCATAAAATGCGTTGCAGTCTCAGGAGAGGTGAGCCACATACGTGATATGACACAATAAATTCTTGGAAAAGCAAGCGCAGTCGTAATTCATCTTGTAAGGTGCTCTGAAATATCACAATAATACCCAGGAGGGTGATACTGTGTGGGATCACAGGTAGAGGACTGACACCAGGATGCCCTAATCACAGATAAAACACATCCTTTTGGGGATTATATAACGGTTTGTGTCCTGTCTGAAAGGTTCTCCCTACAGAACTACACATAAATAAGAACAAAGGACAAGAAGCAGGGAAACGGCGCCGAGAGTATGACGCAGCCTTTATGGTTGGAGACCCGTTTATTCTGTTCTGCTGACTCCACCGCGGCTAATTGGATTTGAAATAAAACAACGAATATGATGTCAAAGCGTCGGCCCTCGGCTTTAGAGGTGCGAGTGCGCTCACATTCACGTTGGGGGAACAAGCCCATTTTGCAGCTCATAAATTGTCCAATAACGGCGCCCTTTATGTGGCGGGTGGAGGTCAGGATTGGCGGATGTGGACGCAGCTCAGCTAACATTCACGTCTTTTCGCAGCCCTGCATCATGATTTTATTTTTCTTTTTTCCTAACCCAGGCCTTACCTTTAGTTTGTTCTAAGATGTTTCCTGAAGGAATCGTGGGGCTGCGTTCAGCTGTAGAATGGGAGAATTTGAAATTATTTTACCAGACGAGAGCTGTGCTGTCTTTGTACTCACCATTTTGAGGGGACAGAAATTAATTTGAGGAGTTAACCTTCATCGTATTCTTTTCAAACCAGTCAGTGTTTGATGTCTACCAACTGCAGACTGCAGCAGACACAGTATTTTTTTTGTTTTATGGGGTTTTGAGTTTGGTATTTAGCAAGTAAAACAGATGATCAAGTGGCTCAGGTGAAAAACGTCTCACACTTTCACCCTGAAGATGAAGCTGACCTCAGACACCAGTGAAGCTGAAATTCAGTAGCTGCACATCACCGTCGCTGCTGGAGTACAGAAAATATATCACAAGCCAAATCGCACTCTGCAGCGTAATGTTAAATAGCACGTCAGGGTCTCCTGGTGGAAACGAGCCAATAGAGAAATATACAGGAAGGTGATGAAGCTTTAAACAGCATCGCCGTGTGTGTTTGTGTAATATACTGATACAGATGGTGCTAATGGCGTAAATAGGATTGGCTGCAATGGGTTGGATTCCTGCTACCACCCTGGAGAATATCCATTAGTCTGATAAATATGTAGAGACATAAAGTCAGGACTCTGCCCACTTTACCCACTAACAAGAATCAATGATGTCTCAGCAGCTTGATGCATCATAATCCTCTTACCTTACAGTTCTATTCTTGTCTAAAGGCCATTAAAAACACATCAGTGAGCCCGACCATTTCTCTGGATAATGTATGTCTTCAATAAGATAAACATAGGTGCCTCCATTTTTTTCTTTTGGGCCCCATTTTCATGCCCGCAGTGCTCTAAATTCTCACTATTGCACCAAATGCGTGTTAATCCGCAGCTGAAAATAGTCCCCAACAAATGGACTCATTCAAACTACAGAATTCGTCTGTTTCAAAAGACAACGTGACTCCAATTTAGCTTCATAGGTTTCTATGTTTGATAGGAACTGACGGGAGCCAAAGTAGATCAGGAAATACGGAAGGGAAGCTGACATTCCTTTTAATCTCCTCCTGGGATTTGTTGCCAATCAGAACACAATGAAACAAAATGAGCACAATCCTGCAGGCTGTTAGAGTTCCTCAAAATGGCGGGCAGCGGAAAGCAGCAACGACAAACGCTGAATGAAAATAACTTTCGTTCCATTCGTTCGACTTGGTGAGAACAACAAAAGAAAACAATTCACTGCAGATGACTAAGAGGAGGAAAACACAGAGATGGAAAAACGCCAGGGGGAGAAAAAAGGCTTTTCTTTAAATATTCAAAATACTACAAAGCCTCCTTTAAAGAGGAAAGGATCAATCCGGGAATCACAACAATTTTAAAATTAAGATTGGAAAGAAGCCAACAAAGGAGAGCGTTGCATGTCATTTTGAAGAATCACTGCTTCGCCAAGAATATCAGCCTCAATATAATCACCAAAATCAGGAATAACCTTCCATTTCTGTTTCTGTGTTAATGAGATTATCAGTGAATTTCACAGCTGAGGCACAAGATGCATTTACTCAGGCAGGTGAAAGAGAATGACAAAGAAGAGCACCTGGAAGGAAAAAAATAAAATAACAATGACAATAAAAAAAATCGAGATTCAAGTGTGAAATGTGAAGATACGCTGCCATTAGAGAGACGTTCCTGAGATGAAGTGATAGCGGTTCAAGTGTGGATGGATGGACAGGAAATGAAACTTACAACCAGAGTGAAGAAGCAGAGCAGATATATAATCTAGTCTGCCAGGTGGGGGAGGCAGATGAGACAGCAGGTAATATAAAGGAAGACGTGACGGCATCCCTGAAGTCATGAGGTTTTATAAAAAGACGACACCGAGGTGAGTGCAGCCGCTGGTTATTGTGGATGTGCTGCAGGTGTGTGTGTCCAAGTTAACATGACAGATGAGCAGAAGATGATTTAGCGAGCGAGACGGTGAGAGGAGGAGGAAGCCACGAGGCAGATGTGACAGGAGGAGGGAGGTAAATGTCCTTTTTCTTTCCTTCATACTTTCCTCCTTCTCACGGTATTCTTTTGGTTACGAAGGGGTTGAGTAAAAAAACCAGGAGCCACTTGGAAGCTTCTGTGAATACCACACATGAAGGCAGCCTATTGATTTCTGAACACACACACCGAGTTATTTCTTCACCCTGTTGTTTGGTGAACGAGCAGAAAAAATGATTAAGAATCTCAAATCCAATAAAGCCGTAAATACACGAAGAGACCCGTTTTAATTAAGTATTGACAGATGGAATATTTGCGCCACGTGAGTCTACTGTATAGGTGGCAGGAAATAACTTGACCAACACACAATACCACGTTTAAGTACATACAAAAAGAGACAACACATTCTGGAAACTGCTGTTCAGCTGGAGAAGAAGAAACTAAATCTGCAGCTGCCTGTTTTTCTCATTTAAATCAACAGAACTTATATTTAACATGTTTATAGGATTTGCTGTCAACCAACAGATTTTACTTGATGGGTGTTTCAATGGATGTGTTGGAGCAGCTAAAAGCACTTTATATTCTTCGCGCTCCTCCTGACCCAAATCAATGCCAGAAGTTCAGAAATAAATATGACTTCACTGCTGACTTTTAGCACAAGACAGGACTAACTGATTTTAAATCATTTACCTGTGTGTTCTAACAGCTCCGGGGGCAGCCCCGTTTTCTTTTTTTTTGACATCTCACACTTACACAGATGTACAATCCTCCCTGTTGCAAAGGAAACCTCTGTGCTGCGCCGTGCACCAGGATGAAACCCTCCAAGTTTATTTATTCTCTGCTGCCATAGCAGGGAAAACAGTAATCTCCACAGGCAGCCATTCACATCCCATAAATCTCCTACCACTAAGTTTACAGCTAACTTCTTTACTTTATCTCTAATGATCAATCAGGGCGCTGAGCTCTCTGCAGGCTGCTCCGGTTTTATTATAGACATACGTTATAAAACTTCTGGTGGGCGTCGTAAAAAAAAAAAAAGAGAAAATCCAAAAAAAAAAAAAAAAAAAAAAAGCCCACCTGTTTTATTATCTGTATATTACCACATCTAGTCTGCAATTAAACTGCTGTGTCCACGCCGCAGATCAATAGCTTTGATAGTGTTTATAAAATTAATCGGCCTGCTGACCCACAGGGATGGAAAAATTCAGGATAAGATCTCCTCTTTGTTTGGTCTATTTCTCTTCAACAATTGAGCCCAAATCAGCGTCAAAATAAGATTTGTTTTTGCGTATTTCTAAAATCTCAATTCCAAAGAAATAGAGTCTCACCTTGTGTCTTATCCCGAGTCCAATTTGAAATAAAATCCATTTTCTTTCTTTCCTTTGTGCTCTTTTCTTCGCTTGTCTGATGTAATCAACTCCTAAGATAACACTCCGATCCAAAAGAAAACTTGTAAATGAGCCTGCACAACACTCGAAGATGTGATTGCGGTGAAGACCTGCAAGCACAGAAGATGAACTCCAGCTTTTCATGTGCTGTGGATTGAAGGTCTGAAACCTCCAAAGGAGAAACTCAACAATAAATCCACCTTAAATCCACCTTAATGACATTGTGCAATCATTTCATAATCCTAGCTATTGATTCTGGTCCCTATTTACTGAAACAGACGCAGGAAATTTTCCTTTTCCTGGAAAAAACTCAGCAACTGTATCCTGATGATAGTGAAAAAGAAACTAACATCATTTCTACTCAGTCACCACAGGACATCTAAAGATGAGACAAAAAGAAAGAAATGCTTTTAGAAAGTAAATAACTATTTCTCCCAAATGACGAGAAAGGGAATTTTTATAGAGCCACCACTGAGGAGGTCCAGAAATGGGAAATAGAAAAAGGAGAAGAAAGTACATTTTGGTCATCAGGCCTTTTTTTTTTTTTCCAAATGGAAAACAACCATTTACTCAGTTTTGAAGTCTGCAAATGTTTTCTCCCATCCGTTTCTTAGTTAAATCATTTCTGTAGAGCTGGAGGAAGTAATGTAGTGTGGCAGAAGTAGTAGTTTTATTCTGAAATGAGAGAACATACTTAACTGACGAGGACTTTCAACCATTCTTTCAGCTGGTGAAGAGAGGTCAGATCAGGTTAGCTGAACTGGCGGCTACGTTAGCTTTACAAATCATATTATCATATATTACATCCTATCTTGTATCGATATGATCTTTCATGTCAGATAAAAACTAACAACCTGACTTCTCTGCTGCTAAAAAAACATCACAGTGCATGACTTGGAAAATTCACTCAGGGGCACACACTGGTAATTCTGACAAAGTTCAAAAAATGTATAAATATTAATCTACCCGCAACATTTACTGAGTGAAAACGGATGTGAAACAGCCCCCACGCTCTGGACTGCAATATGTGGTAAATGTCAGTCAAGTCGGTTTGGTGAAAAACGATGTTATTGTCCTCGTGCCACTGGAAAGAAAAGAAACCATCAGGACTTTAATGGAGCCACAGAAAATTATAATAAAACACTTTCTGCCAGAAGAGATCTAAAACTGACCAATTTCTTTAGTTAACCGTTTTAGTCGGGTGTAGTTAATTAAAGGCCGAGCTGTGCAGAACTCCTCGAACTCGTATCGCCATATAAAGACAGACAGCAGAGATGGAATCTGGCTCTGTAGTTTGTATCCGTGAGAATACTTTAAACTGAAGAATAATGACAGAGTTGTATTAAGTAACTCTCCTTCAATCCTCCATCACACCTGCTGCTTCTCTCTGGATTCAATAATTGGACTTCCTGCTTCCTTTGTCATGTTAAATGTCAGTGAACTTGTTTTTCACAGTTGCAAACCAGAATATAATAGAATACAATTACACAAACACAATGTGGCAATTACACATAATATAATATAATTACACAAACTGCATCATGTAGGTGGCAGAGAAAACACACACTTTGTGTACACCGTTCAACAAATCTGTTCTCCACAAAGAAGAAGAAGAAGAAGAAGAAGAAGATGAAGAACACAAACGCACAGCGGTGCTGCAAAGTCCAATTTCAAATGCACCTTCAGAGCAACATGACAATACAGATACAGCAGTGTGCACACGCGCACACAATCATTCTCCAGTCCGCCCACACTCTCCCCGGATCACGCCATTCATTTCATCTTTGATTCCCTTTGCGGAGATGATGAGTTGGAAACATGAAAGGAACGCAGTGAACTGAGGAGAGACCCGTTCTATCGGCTCTATCGCTCCATCTCCCTCTCTGTCCTTCTGCCTCTCCACCTCCCTTCATCTCTGTTTGCTTCTCCTCCTTTCTCCGCATCCTTCTTTCCCAACTAAATCCGTCCCGTCTTCTCTCGCTCTCTTGTTCTTCATGTATCAGTGATTATCTTGTTTTCCACCTCTCTATCTCGTATTTATCGCCCCTCTCCCTCTGTGTTTTATCTGCCCCCCCTTCCTTCCCTCCTTCCTTTCATCCCCTCTTTCCTTCTCATTCTCTCTACCCCTTCCCTTGGGGATCTGGCAGATAGTGGATGTTGCCACTTGGGAATGATGAGGGCGGTGAAGCGGTGGATTAAACACTGAACGATCCGCAGAATGCCTTGAGTCACACACATACACACACACACTTACACCACACCGTCACGCCACAGTTGCTCTTGTCTCAAGGATCTATTCTTAGAAACAAGAATATCCTCTTTCCTTTCCTACTTTCTCTCTCTCTCTCTCTCACACACACACACACACAAACCAATATCTGGTGAGAGCGGGCCCATAAACCCTCATCAACATCCGACCCACCTCTCTTTTCCCTCCTCACCCCCCTTCGCTCCATCTCTGCCTCCGCTTCCCTTCCATCATCAATCTTCCCAGCTCTTGTCAGAAAACTTCATTAAGGAGGGCCAATTAAGGTTGGATATATTGGCGGTTGCCGCAGCAATGCCGCTGCTCATATTATGGTCTGGCCTGCAGAGGGACGGGAAGCAAGTGGAAAGAACAGCCAGATGGAGACGGAGAGGAAGGGATTGGAAAAAACGTCTCCAGGTCGGATCCTCGGACGTGTTTCACCTGATAATCATCACGAATATCAGCCGCCATCTTCAGAGGGGCCGTCTGTATTATTTTAGCTACAGAGAGAGAGTTTTACTTTTTTTTTAGGAGACTTAGGAAAGTTTTAAACACTACATATTTATATTTCAGCTGAGAGTCATTAAAAAAAGCTATGAAATGATGGGGTTAGCTGCACTGTGGGCCGTAAAGTCGAGATTAAACACGTACGGAGGATAATAAGCCTGTATTTTCCCCCTGACAATAATGTGTCATAAAGTTGACCTGTATAATACTCCATTTTCAGAATTCAGGTCTGTTTGTGATGAATCTGGAAAGTGCTAATTCTACTTTTAATTTGAGCACTGGAGGCCATTTTAACAATTATTATACCATTCAAATTGGATTAGTGCCGCTGAATGAGCTCTAATAAAGCAGAAGTATATATTACTGACATAAAAGGGTGAAAGATGAGGTCCAAATTAAATGTAACTAATGCTGGTCATAGTGACGGACGATGATCTTAATTATTATTATTATTTTTTTTAATACGTCGAGCTTGGGATGTTGCTGAGTGTGAGTGATGTCGCTGCCTGAATGATGGAGTCGGTCTGTAAACCTCCAGATCAGATCAGATCCTCTTATCGCTTTTATTTAGTTCAGGTCTTTGCTCCATGTTTGGGGGGTGGGGGCAGAATATGGCTCTCAGACCCCGAGGAGACGCAGCTGAAAGTGGACTGAAATAGCCGATGTAAAGTCGCGAAGGCTAATTTAGGCCATGTGACGTAGACTCGGCGGTCCCTGGAACGAAGAGGACAGATTCAAAAACTGTAACTTTATTCTCACTGGGGGGAGCGGAGGTGACGTGGGGCCACTGTGCTGTCTTTTTCTTGCACTTTACTGTCTTAGTATTAGTAGCGTGTGATGAAGGGCCAGAAAAGGTCAGAGAAGCTCCACCTCAGAGCGAGACTGGACTCAAAACAAGTCACACTCGAGTTGATGAATATGAAATTCTAAATTCTTTTGACAATGGACGAACTGATGATTAATCAAAAGGTTTGCTCAGGTCAGTGACTCCTCAGCGAACTCTTGAACCCGTATGAGCTCTCTGCCTCCGCCATGTTGATCTGCGGTCGACAGTCTGAGTTTGTTCTGACATCTCCCACCAACCTGCCAAGTACACGCTGCCACCCGAACAGGGGAGGAAAGTCAACTCTTAAAAATAATTCACAGCAGGTTTAAAATAAATTACACAGATTTTATTGGTGGATTTGCACCAAAAAGATGAAGTTAGCAACAGAAATGTTTTTCTAATTTGATTTGCCCTCGAGGTCATTTCACGAATAGGAAAAGTCTGTGAAGAAAAAGATTTGAATGTTTCATCAGATACATTCCACTTTATAAATACTTAATGATGATTTCAGCATCTTGAAACAAGCCAAATATAAACATCAGAAGTTTAACTCACACTGTGAGCCACAGATTAGATGCAGTGACAACCTTTTGGAAAGTTCTTTATAATATTTGTGCCGGATTAACGTTAAATACAGACCGGACGAGCTGCTACACACCCGTCCAACACGCAGACCTTCACACACTCTCACTTTCCGCCTCGCTGCGTGACGCGACAACAGCAGCTGCACTGTCAATGAACGTCTGGACAGAAATTCATCCACCACAGACGGAGCTGTCTCTCTCTCCTTTTAATCTATTCTTGTCTAACTTTACTCTGAAGACATTTGTCCGCTAAGAGGAGTTGGGAATATTGCTTTTCTTCAATCACATTGAACCCCTTGAAGCTCATTCATACTCAAATATGTACAAGTGTTTAATTGGAGGTTGATTTAGCATCTTAATGGTGACTTAAAAATAACCCCTCCACCCACAGACGTGCATTTAAATGAACGTTCTCAGTATCATTTAGTTCATATTAAATCAACGCACTTAACTCTTCTCCTATTTAGGAAAAATCGAACTAAAAGCAATTAAAAAGATGCCACGTCAAGCAGGAGATGAAGCTAATTGTCTGCAGTCGAAAGGTTATGCATCCCAACTGAGAGAAATCTAGCGTACACAAGCAATTTCTTCGCACCAGCTTCCCCATCAGCCACCAGAAAGCAACAAGGCTCCAGCTTGCATCTCTACAGATCTGAAGTCATGCCGGGTAAAACGTGTCGCCTTCTTCGACAGCTTTTTATCATAAACTGCATGAGCTGAACAACTTGAAGTGATGATATCTGATAGCATATCTGAGGCTACATTTTTTTTTTTACCCATAAAAAAAAATAACGGTAAAAAAAAAATAAAATAAAATAAAAAATCAATGATTACACTTTGCCGTCATTTCAATCAAGCTATTTACCATTTTTGATACACGGAGCTGCCGTTTGCCTCGAGCGGCACAGAAACAGCTCCGTCTGGAAACTTGTTCAACTAATCCAGCAACATGCTGATCTGTGGCTCAATCTGCCATCCCGCTGCGCTCCGCAATTTATTTGCCTCTATCTGCACCGAGGGGAGATGAATCACGAGGAAAAGGGTGCCATCCCGCTTTCAACCTCCAACCGATGCTGCTGCACAAAGATGCAGTACAGTGTGTGACAGTGAAGGAACAGGTTGGAAATATGCAAATATAAAATATAAAATAAGTTCTGCATTCGAATATTTTTGATGGAGGGTCGCCTGTAAATGTCATTGAAGGTCAGTTTTTTTGCGTACATTATACTGAAGAGTATAAAAAGTTAAATCCTTTTTTTTTTTTTAGGATTTTTATTATTTTTTGTTTTCTTACTCTTGCAAACTGAGGTTCTTTATAGGTTAGAGTTATAAGTTAGAGGCTGAACAGGTTGGGGCATTAAAAATAAAACTAACTACCTGTTGAAACGCCACTCGGTCTGTTTCAGGCTGATGCAATCTGGTGTTTGCATTGTTGTTATGGACTGGGCCTTTAACTGTTGAAGTAAAAAAACACTCACAAAATTTGATATCTGGTGATTTTTTCCACATGAAAGCAGCAACGTGGCTGCTCATGTGTGCGCGGTACTGACTACGTTTCCTTTACCTTCTGCATTTTAGACGGGAAACCTCGTAAAAACGAAATGCACAACAGTAAACAGCAGTAATGAATTAAATTAACTACATTTAACGGCAGCTTGTCGGTCGTTCATCTACATTTCTTTGAGTGCAACACCTCAGATAAACGTCAGTCTGAGGAACAATCACCACGAACATACAATAACAGAGAACACGAAACACATTTGTTTTATGAATGAAGAATAATATACACATATAGTAACATACTAAGATACATTAGAAATGTCAAATTAGATTGATTCGCATTTTAAGTGGAGCTTTTTTGAACCTGAATTCAGCTACAACTTCTTCCAGGTTGTGTGTGAACGGCTTTCTTGACTATATGTGTCTGATAAATATATGATGCACTTAAACGCACCGGTTATGATCACATGACTCTCCACAGATTGGAAAATCTGCAAACATCCTGTTGCTCATTAGCTTGTTTTAGAGTGCAGCAGGTTTCCGACGGAGATGAATTCGTGGAGGTTGAAGGAACCTGATTATTGCTCTAATTCCATTAAAATTACTTTGTGTCTTTCTGTTGCACACAATGAGACACACGCAAACATTTCCATGCACGTGAACACACACTCCAACGCTTACACAAATTGCCATCCACTGACTATAATCAAGTGTAGCTTAGCTGTGAGTTATAGCCTTTCATGGCCCAACCATACAACAGGCCTCAGACTATGGAGGCAGCAGATAGCACTTCTCAGGCACGTCACACTCACACAAAGCTTATTCTACCTCGTGTATGAGAACTGGGCTGCTTATCAGTACATATACTGGGCCGCAAATGGAGGAGGTGTGTGTGTGAGAGAGAGAGAGAGAGAGAGCATCCATCCTAGAGGTGTCAGAGTTATCTCCTGAGGCCTGAAAGAAAGAGCGAGAGACAAGGTCGAGATGGATGGAGAGGGCAAGGTGAGGAAGAAGGTGAGGAAGGGAGTGCGATGTGCGGGGAGGCGTCAGTGTGTGTCGTGACCAGATCTGAGCTCAACACGAACAGCTGATGCTCCCCGTCCCACGCCATCCTCCGATCTGATCTTCAGGGGCCGAGTCAGTCGGGAACGGACTGTCGGTGTCGAACAACGCTGACTCCAGATCAGCCGACACGCTGAACACACCTAAACGCACCTTCACTCTGTGTGCCGGTCGACAACAGACAAATGACAATGGACACCCTGATGTTTATTCTGGTGCCCGTGGTTCCTTTTCAGATGCAGGATTCAACAGTCGTTAGAGAAATGAAATGAAATGATACAACTATAACAATCAGCCTTTTTCTTTTTTTTTTTTTGATCAACATCAGGCGATGTTAATCAGGTAGTCATGGAAACAGCATGGTACGATTTATCTGTCAGACTGCCTTTACAGGGGATGCAGCTGTGAAGACAGTTTAATGGAAGCAGAGCGGACTGTTCGGTTATTACAGGGTCAGCGGTTCGATCCCCAACATGTCCTGCCCATGTGACTGTAAAATAGAAACACACTCGGACAGAAGCTCTGAATTAAAACAGCTGCTGCGTTTTTAGGGAGCTGCAGATTCATCTCATTTGGAGAAGTTTAGATTTTATTTGTATTCGATTCAACATGTGGATCCACGAGAAGCGCAGCTAAGGGACAATTTCCATAAGGGAGGGATTAACCAGAAAAAGATAGATAGATAGATCCTGAGGGAAATCTGTCGTTCACATTCACACAGTAAGAAAACAATGAGATATAAAATACAAGTGAAGGAAACAAGGAGAAAATATTTTGTCTGTCAGTCAGCGAAGATGAAAAAAGTTTTATGTCACATGTTAAAATGATATATCAAATGTTACTTCTCAAACATTCTTACTCTATAATAACTAAATTAAGTTTATGGTCTCTGTCTCTGGACAATAAAGTTTCTAACTTGCTCAAAAACAAAAAACAAAACCAACTTTATCTTTTACAGGCCCCTGAAGACCCACAAGATAATAAAAGTTTGCCCGACGCACACACCTTTCCCTGGCAGCTTCTTTATCTTGGAGAAACACGCCTTCCAGTTTTAGCAACAATGGTCAGAGGCAGCTGAATATTTCACCGGATGCGTCAGGGTAAACACACACACACACACACACACATGGCGCCGGGCAGCCGGTTACAGCCGGCTCCAAGCAGACACCTGCTCCCTTGTTTGGAGTTGTTGTGAATGGGTGAGGAAAAGCTCAACTGATGTGTCAAGCTAAAAGCCAACAGCACCATTCATCTGGGAGAGCGTGAAGAAAAGAAGAGAGAGAGAGATGGCAGAGAGGAGGCAGAAAAAACAAAAATAACTAAACAAAACAAAACAAAAAAGACAAAAAATCTGGGATGCCAGCCGGGATGCAGGTGGGCACGGATTCTGTGAATCCTGCCTGATGAGGACGGGAAGGAGGAGGCAGACAATGAGAAGGAACGGAGGGAAAGTGTGTGCTGGAGGACAGAAGTCAGCAGGTAAATCCTGCAGGGAATAAAGAGATTGACACAGAGTTGAGTCCATCTGTGTCGATCTCTGACTGAGCGACCTCCTGATTGACTGACCGGCTGGCAGAAATCCCTTTCTGATTACTGTCACAGCTGCCGAATGGCTGACTGCTTTTAGGAATCACTCTGCTCATTGGATTTTTTACGCCCCTCATCACCTCACAAATGGCCGCATGACTCACTGACTGAGCGACGGACTGATCGACGACAACGCCCTTTACCGGATTATCAGATCCTAAAGAATTCAGAGCGGTTTGGACGTTATTTCACACGTGGGTTATGATTCAGGCCTTCAGGGACCGCTCCAGTTTCTGTTAATGGACATTTTAATTAATATTTTAAAACAGCAGCTTCGAAATTACGCTGAATTATTGCATTTTTAATTGAAACTTGCCCCTGTGCACGAAACCATCTGTATAGAGAAATGCTTTTTTCTGATCTCGACCCCGACTGTGTCAATCACCCAGCGCGGCTGTGGGGGCTTCGCTGACGCTGTCGGGAGCAAATCCTCACGGCCAGCTAACAATAATGTGGAAAGCCAACAACAGTGGAGCCTTTAATACTTTTTCTATACAACTCACATGTTACTTTTACTTATTTATAGAAAGTTATCTCTCATGAGATTATTTACTGTGAAGGCTGTAAATGTCTGAATGGAGCAGTTCCCCCAACACCTCTGCTAAAGGAAATATCTATAGCTCAATAAAATCAGTCAGTCCATTCAATATGTTGTTAAACACCGGCCTCAGTTAGAGACAGGCACCTGAATACTTTTTTCAACTCTTCATTTTAATATATTTGTACATATTGTTATACGTAAAGTGTATCACATAGTTAAATCCGTTTTTAACTGCATCGCCATGCTTCTTGTCTTACAGTTTGTAATCTTTAAATTTCATTAGGAAACATGATTGTTTTAACGTTAAAGTTAATTCACTTTTCATTCAGTTTTTTTTTTTGTTTAAAGAGGCGACTGTAGATTAAAAACTGCTTCATTACAGTGTTCGGTCGGCAGTCAAATTAAATTCTGCTGTCTGAGGAAGGAAATCAACGGATTTTCAAAACGTATCCAAGTCACGACTTTCCACTCAAGAAATAATATATAAAAAACTGAATATGAGGCCAAAGGTGTAAAAAGAGGCTGCTTTTGAATAAGTTAAGTTCCATATTTGGATTTTCTTTTACATGACATGTTTGCCACCACTCATAAAGATGGTTTGAGTGTATGATGAGTTCACTGACACTCCTTATAACCCGTCTGCTGTAAATACAAAGTGCTGTTAGAGTTTGTCAGCTGTGATGTTCCTTGTAATGCATCACTGCCAATTAACTGAGTCAAACTCTGTCTGTGCCGGCTGAGGTTGGCACATCAAGAGGCTACCGATCCTAATTATCTCTCTGAGAGACAGGAGCTGAGGCTGACGTCGCCTCTCTGATCCCTTTAATCCAGTACGTTTGGGGAAGGAAAAAGTACCCCACCTGCTTCCACCGCGCGGGAAGTAGATGTACGAGTCGCCCGTTCTTTAGAAATCTGCTCCGTCGTCTTTTATCCGGCTCCATACAACAGGGCATCGCGGTTAGCGTTTAATGTTAACAAATCAGAGCCGAAAGACACGTTGGCTTCTTCCCAGAGAAATGTCACGATTTATAACAATGAAAATGGCTTTCTAACTGCTAATCTTTGACCTGCGTGTGCACAAAGAGAGACGGATCAGAGATTCCAACAGTGAAGTAAAGAACATACAGAATATAACGTGATGATTTTCTCGTCAGCTGTTGATGCTGCCCTCACACAGACCTCTAATAATAATGAAAGAAGACATTCAGGTTGGAAGATTAACTTCACCAATTCTTCAGATCTGCTTCACTTTCCCTGACATTAAGTCTGCAGCTCAGTTGTGTAGTGTCTTTTCCGGCTCTGGAGAAAGTTCTCCAAAGTCAGAGAGAATAATCCTGACGGTGTAATCACGCGCTCTCTCCTGGAGTCAACACACGTAGCACACAAAGCTCACTTTAGAAACTGGCTGATGTGCACATCAAGCTGCATCATGTGAATTGGAGGTCTTTTGGAGCTCTGCTGCTCTCTAAAGTTCGATTGATGGACCCCGAAGAAAACACCCACAAATTGCAAGAAAACACCCCCAAATTGCAGGAGTGGCTGGCTATTCTCATCATATTAAGTGAATTTGAAAAGCTGAATGCTCTCCAGATGAAAAGGACATCAAAGCCAGATACAGAAATTCTTTCCTCAGCAGCTACAGCAACACATTCGAGCTCATTTCTGTTGTCCTGATGTTGCATTTCCCCAGAACTACCTTTCTGCGCAACAAAACTGCAACAGCAAACACTTCGCTTCACTTCACATAGGAACTGAAACGGCTGGCTGGGTTGTGTGTTCTGAGAAACGCACACTTTTTCAATCTTCAGCGATGACAGCAGACTGATGAGGTTGTGCAGCAGGTATATCGAGTCCCGGAGATCAGAGAGTCCGGTTTGTGGTTCAGTTCGTGCAGCAGAAGAGCTCTGGACTTTGTTAAAAAATGGAAACAGTTTCATGATCTCTACAAGTGAAAGGAAACACACACACACACACAAACTGCCATGTCCAGCATCAACATATTTGCAACTTGCCAAGGCACTAAATTATTTTTGATAGGAAACATGATCCAGCCCTATTTATGTCTCCCACAAAACATAATTTGCTGTTGGAGCTTATTTGTGTACGTGTTATTTCAAAGAGATGAGGATTCACATGTCTGAGCCGGTGCTGCTCAGAGCTGGAGCGTTCATTTCCGATTTCTTTACGGTTGCTCTCATGTGAAATAAAACTTCTGGCCTCCTTCTGACCCTCAACCGGCTCTTCACTTTCGCACCATTTAGGGTCTAAGTGGCTCCTTCTTTCCGCCACCTTGCCTTCATGCCTGTAAGCACGTTTATCTGCAGTTTGGTGTTTATGAGGGGCGTTTCATTAACTATTCATGGCTAATTGTTGGAGTTAACAAGGTGGGATGTGAGGCGCTCATCTTCAAAATTGCAGCCTGATTGGAACTGACAAGTGGAAACTTGTGTCTAAACTTCACATGTGGATTTATAAATGAGGTTATGTTTGATGTCTTCCTTCTTTTATATAGTTTTCCTGCTTCCAACCTGCTTACTATGGAGCATGTACATTTTTCTAAAACTGGCTGCAGATCATTCACGTGTGGCATACGACATCATTTTTCTTGACATTTCCTCTGAGCCAAAGTGAATAAGTGAGAGAACGGCTCCTACGGTGGTTATATCAGTAACTGGCTGACATACAGAGTTTTTAAAAAGCAGATGAAGTGATGGAGAAGAAAGTAGACACACAGAAAGCCTGAGGCGACGTGATCTCCGGTCCATTAAATCAGAGAAAATGAAACTATCAGGAGAATATCAATAAGATTAAGAGCAGATCAAGAGGATCAGCGTGGACACATCGCCGGAGCTGTGACTGACAGTCACATTTCATGTAAACAGATTCTCGTGACATCCATCCTTCAGTTCAGCACAAACATCTCTCATAAAGTCAACAAATAAAACACTTCTGTCGGCGTTTTGTGTTTTTGTCACTTCTATTTCCATTTCTTGTTTAATTGCTCGGTGCCTCGTTCCAGATTAACACTTCCTCGACCCCTCTGTGTCTCCCCCGTGTGCAGTCGTCTCTTTCTCTTTATGTATTTGACCCGTGTGCTCTTTCTCTTATGTGCCAGCTTTACTTCGTTCTTAGCAGAGAGCGCTCTCGCTGTTTTTTGACCTGTGTTTTCGCGCGTCACCCCGAAGAATCCTCATCTCTTCTCTGCCTTTTTGCCTGCCTTGTGTTTGTGTACTGAGCCAGATGTATAAATGATGTGTACTCTCTTTGACATTCTTTAGATCATGAATGTGAACATAAAAGAATATTTGTTTTTTGTTTTTTTTAAGTGAGCCAAGTTAAACACAGTAAAAAAAAAGGCAGAATAAAGAGGAGAGAGAATTCAATATAACATACAGCATTTTATTTTGCGTTATTATTTGCGATATTTTTTTCCTCATTCATCATCTTGAGGCATCTGTAAAGTGTTTCCATATTATTTTCATTTGGACTAACCCCAGTTTCAGATTTGTAATGAAAATGTCTCTGGTCCCAAATAAAGCAGGACTTTAAGCTGATGAGATCAGTTTGTTGGTGCTGGTGGATTAAACGGGGTGGTTTCATTCATTTCTGTTTAATTATGGGAGTGGAAATGAGGCCTGTGCATGTGCGCCCAATTTCTCAATGAGTGACATTTATAAAACGGGACCGTGCATACGGACGCTTTTAAGAATTATGTTTCTGCATATTCCTGGTTTTAGTCATGAATCTATGAAGTTTTATGCATCTGGCTCCTGCAGTAGAGCCATTTAAGGAAGGTTTGATTCCCTCAAACATAATAAAGATGAAATGTTATCATGAAGTTTGCAGATAATGACCTAACCAACTCAGCCACATTGGCAAGTGCAAAGATTCCCCGACAGCATTAGCTGTGCAAAGTGGTTGGAGATCTTAAAAGCACCTTGAAAAAGAAGGGAGGATGCTGGGAGAGTGCACAGGGTGGGGGGGTGGGGGGGGTTACCTGTGTACCCAATGAAGACAGCTGAAGTGCTTTCTATATGACATAAGCTTTTTACATGACAGTTTAAATGGAAACCTCCCACTTTGGGGAAAGACGCGTCTCATCTTCATCTCATCTTTTAAAATGCCAGTCACAGCAGCAGCGACTTTTAAAAGTCGCTGCTGCTGTGACTTGACGTGGCCGCGGCGCCTGTCTGAGCCGCCTGAGCCAAAAACAAATTGCTGCCATTGCGGCGTGATGAGGAGGAAGGGCGAGGCAGCAGTTATCGGAGCTTTTCATTACTCAATGTTTCTGACAGCTTATCTCTCCAAATGTAAAAAAATAAAATAAAAATCCTTCCCTCTGAAGGTGAGAGGCTGAGTCAGGGCGGTTTAGTGGTGACAGAGACAGAGACAGACGGAGGATATGAGAGGGAGGACTTATTTGGACATGCTGAGGTCTAAATGAGAAATCTTTAGCTTTAAGAAGTTTATCACATCTCAACTCGGCACTGGAGCCCTTTATTATCCACAGAAAAAAGGCTTTGCAGGCTGCACCTGCAAAAAACTTCAGTCTAACTCCAAACAGATACCTACGAGTACTCTTTACTGCTGGATTACATCATGATGTGACAGCAAATTCAACAGGGGACGGGCTGATTGGTGAAGCACTGATGCAACCGCGATTAAGTCTGTTGTGAGTGACGGTGAGACGCTGCATCGCCCGTTAGATCACACAGATTCTGCTCTCACTGCTGCACTCGGGGTACAAGTGCGATGATCATCTCACTCAATCACACAATAAATAACATTTAAAATGCATGAGGGAAGGTTATTACCAGAGCGGAGCGAACAGAAGTGCTGCATGTTTAGAAGCAGAAGCAGCCTCTCATTGATGCAGAGACTTCATAAATCACGACGTACGACGCAGCATCGTTGGCGACTCTGGACTTTACAGAGCGTTTCACAGGCTGACAGACTTTTACTGTGTTCATTTTGGTCTTCGTCTGCTAATAAATCAAACTCATCTGCGCAAACTGCAAGTGGATGGAAAAACTGAATGAAACTGTTTCTATTCTGCTGATTTTGGGGTGACCACTGAAAAGGCACACCGCTAACCAGAGGAAACAGTCAGACCTGTCGCCTGCAGGTGCTCACACCTCGCCAGGTCACTGACACACAGCGTTTGCATCGGTGGGAAAATGTCGTCGGGGGCGAGGAGACATCAACAGTGCCGACAAAAGTCATCATCACCTTCCCGCCTGAGCTGATGAGGTCTCGACAAAACCAGCGACTTGATTTACTTCAGCTGCGTTCACCTGAAGTCTGGCTCTGCAGACTCCACATGTACACACAGGAATTTAAAATCATACACAGGGAGGAGACGCACAACTCTTTACCCATACACTATGAATTATTCTCCTCAAAAAATGCTGCTCTTACTTTCAAATTAAGATTTCAAATACTGATCAACGTGGGGCGCTCTTTGTTCGGTCTTTAATTACTTTGGTATGATAAAATGTATCACAGCTTTCCTTCTTCATAATTATGACTTTTAGTCGTAGTGAAAACTTTCATTCACACAAGATAACTCCACTTAGACAAGGACACCTTCGCCTCTCTGTTTCTTTGATCCTCTTCTCCTTTGTGTTAATTTTCGTTTCTGTTTCTGTTGATTGCCGTGAACACAAACTCGACACTTCCCACATCTCTTTCACATTAAAACCCCAGCTCTTCCAGCTCTCGAGGAGATTTGACCTTCTTTCCTCCTCTGAAGCAATCTAGTATGAAAACATCAATGGGAAGTCTTGATTTTTATTTCTATCAACGGCGGTTTCGCAGCGAGAAACGAACAGCGCTTTAAAATTGGTCCAAATTGAATTAACAAGGAGGGAAAAAGTAATTTGGAGCAGCAGAGGGGCAAATATGCCGTGACAGTGTTGTTGTTGTGGTGTAAATAATCTGAAGAAATGGAGATAATGATGAATTGATCATGTGTGTACAGTCAGTGAATATTATATTGCCGCCCCCGCCTTTATATACTCTTCACATATTTAAATAAATAAAAGAAATAATTTAAAAACACAACATACACACATCCAACAGAGTGATTTTTCTGAAGTGTCAATGAGGCAATATATAAAAATAAATATATAACCGGAACGACCGACACGTAAAGATCCCGTAAACCTTCGGAGGGAAGGAGGAAGTTCACCCTGAAGGTGAAAACCTTCGCTCTTTTTTGTTCTTTTCTTCCACAGAAGTGAGTGAGTTCAGAAGGAAAGAAATAATAAAACGGTTGGTGAAATCCTTTTTTTTTTTCTCAACCTTGGTGAACTGGTCTTCATTCAGCGCGGCTCAAATATATCTCGGAAACGCACAATTGAGTTCAGAGAGAGGCACGTACTGTAGGCAGGCTGTTGTGTTGTTAATGTTAACTGACATTTTCTCACTCCTACACACTCTGTGGCGAGCAGCTATAGAGCTGCTAATGGCCGAGCAAGTTGTCATCTCACCTGTAAAACCAGGACGACTCAAATCAGCACAAACACGAACTTTACCCTCTCTGTGTGGCTTTCTGCTTTCCTCACTTTCTGCTGTGACTGTGAACGGACCGTAAAGAAAACCGACGAGGACGTAGTTTAGCTGAAGAGTCGTCTGTGAGTCGCCTCCTCTTAAGTTTCTGCTGCTCAGTAAAAGTTGGACATCTATAATTTATATTTTTCAGGCGGTAAGGAGAGATTGATAACCGTGAGTGCTGTTTTTCAATCATAAACGACAGTTTTAACAAGACACGAAAATGTGAAAAATGTAATAAAATGAGTCGGAGCTGTAGCTGACTATGATAATCCACATCCAAAGTCAAAGTCATTAATGCGACTTTAAAATCTTTTGTATTTAAAGAAAAACGATGCCTGCGCTCGTTCTGGATGATTGGCAGCACAAGATGAAAACTAATCAACACAATTTACACAGAACATGTGTTGGCAGATGATTTCAGTCCTCAATTGGAAAAGTTAATGGATCCACTGATTTATGAAACAGAAGTCAAACTGTTGATTATTCAGCTTCGTCACTGAAGCTGTCTGACGAAAATCAGCAGGAATTGATCAGTTTTTATGTGGAACGCCTTATTGATGCCACAGTTTTATGACTTTGTCTCGCACACATTTATTTCTAAAATTATATCACATACAATCATTATTATGGTTTTCAGGAAATTGTAAAATAATTTTAATGGGAAGCTGCTAGAAAATGAAAGGTTTGTTTCAATCACGTGACTACGATTGTTCCTGAATTAGAATCAAATGAACAAATATCCTTAAACTTAGCCGAGTTGGTTAATTTGTTAATTTGAATATCTTAACTGAACGAAACCTGAATCTTAGCAGTAACAGAATTCAAACTTACAATATATGTATATTTTTTGTATTTAGAGTCCAGTTTTACTGACCTCACTTGACCCCAGATGACCCCAGATGACCTGAGATGATCTCAGCTGACTTGTAGTTTTTGCTCAGACAGAGTCAGAAACTATTTGGATAACACAAAGTTCATTTAAATGCAGTGACGGATTATTTTAACAGAGCAGCTGCAGTAGACACAGTTTATGATCACCGAACAAAGGAAAGTTTTGAGGACCATAAATCTGCAGGTTGAGACTGCGTCAATATTTCTGACTTGATTACGACGAAATCTGAAAAAACAAACAAACAAAAGAACATCCTGCTTACGGCGATGCAAAATGGAGTAATTCATCGAATAACAGTGTATTAATCCTGTTGCACTAACTGATTACTCTGTTTGTAATGTAATTATTACACCATTATCATTACATGAATACATTCCTCTAATTAAGATTATCATTAAACTGTGTTTTGATTGGAGTCTCTACAGAAAAAAGATCAGTTGTGTGCATGTTAATATGCTCATTAACTCTCTACGAGTGTTTGTCAATATGAACTCATAATCCTGCATATTTCCACATGATCTGTTATAATCAACAGCCTGTGACGTAAATGTATATTTTTAAGACTTATATATATACAGAGAGAGAGAGACATTTTAAAAATCCGATCAGTGTGTTTACATGACAAAAGTCTAATATAAAAAGTTGTAGCAGTTAGTTACAGCCATTTTTCTCCAACAATGGCAGAGGACAAGTCTAGTGGATTAAATAAACTCAAAAAAATCGAAAAAAATTATTGTCAACTGACTGTTACTCCAAAATAAGCGCCCTGATGTTTACTCATCAGCTGTAGCTAACCTGCAAAACAAATCGAGCTTGAGATTTCATTTATGAAATGGATGAAGTGTTTGAAATCTGAATTTACTGCACAGCACCGAGCACGCAGGTACCATACAGGGAGGAGCAAATAAACTGATTTTACATCAGAAACTTTTAAAGTCGTCTTACATGTGATGATCAAAAAGCCAGTATCCACTTGATCCTTTAAAAAAAAAAACAGCGGGATATAAAGGAGGAGAAGGTTAAATCCTCTTTAAGACCAAACTACAAACAAAAACGCTGTTGAAAGAGTCAGGCCTTGGAAGTTAGACTCACTAATGTTGGTACAGTAGCATGCAGATAAAATCCAAGCAGGGAACATTTGCATCTTAACACTGTGGACGCCAAAACCTGTTTAATCCATTCTGTCCAATTTAGGTGAGTTAAAAAGAGGATTTCTCTCACAGGACTTCTCTCTGTTGTTTTCAAACATGTTTGGAGGTTTTTAGTTGGTTTTGTTCTCAGAAATTGATTTTGTTTGTCGGCGTGTGAATGATGTGAATCGATTAATATTGTGAAAAGCAAACTCAAAAACTCCTGCAACAGAATCAGAAATTGCAAATCTCGACCTTTTTCCATCAGACCAAAGCACAAAGAATCGGTAACAATCGAGTGTTAAAAAAAAAAAAAAAAAAAGAGCAGAAGAGCGAAGATAACTTTGTTTACTGACATTAAACTTGCTGCTTAGTTCGGCAGAAAGAAGCAGCTTGAGATTCCACATGTCTGCTGTTTAAAAGTTCCTGTGAACTACTCGAACAGTGTGAAACTAAATACACACTGTTATTGCACTCTGGGTCAAACAACCTTAAACGCAATAAGCGAACACAACGTTCCTGCGGCAGAAACCGAAATGGTTTTCAACCACAGTGACAGAATAAGTAAATGCTGAGCTCTGCTGTGAGGGAGCAAAATTAATGTGGAAAAATATTCGCTTCATCTTTATGTTTACATTGATTATGTGTGTTAAAAAATAACTCACATTCACTTCATGACTCCACCAAATGTTCCTGTGTGTCAATCTTTCTTATGTTAGATCGTCAAAATCCGCAAATTAATTATCCTTTTTTAAACACCTATTTTTCTCAGGCTCTTTTTTTTCTGTGACAAATTAAGCCTGGAATAGAAGCATCAGCTATTTGGTACCAATAAGTCATATATGTGTAACATAATGCAAAAAAAATAAATAAAAAATAAACAAACAAACAAAAAAACACCAGTTAGCCAAAACGCTGACTACTTTGATCCAAATGCATAAATTATAGTTAGAGCGTTTTTAATTTAATTCAGTCAATCTGTATATGCCATTCAGTTTTCTTTGCCTACAGTACTCGAATGCCATTAAATGCATCAAGAAAATAAACGTATTGATCCTTCAAGGCAAGTTAATGGAAGGTTAGAAGGCCACGTTGGCGTGGCTGAAAACAAATCTCCTGAAAGGAATCATAAAGGCTCTGACAGACTGATAAATGCAAAATGCTGCACATTCTATTTGAAAGCTCCCTCAAAAAGACGTGCTGAACATGACCAGAGAGGAAAACACAAGGTGCAGCAAAGTGGCATCTGCAAAGACACCTGTTAACTGTGCAGGAGACAGAGACGGGCCCTTTTGTAGCTGTTAATGGCAGTTTGCTATGTTGACTTTTTTTTGTGCCTGTCTTTTTGTCTGCACTCCTAAAAAATAAAAAACAAAAAACGTAGGATTAAAACTGAATTGGAAGCCAATTGAAATAGTCCTAGAAACTGCAGAGAGCACCGTTGAGATCCTCAACGTATCTGCCAGTGTTTGTCGAACGCGTATATGTTTGGGAAAAGACCCAACAGCTTTTGTGTGTCAAAGCCACAGATGGATCAAAATCACAGCACCTTCAACATAAACTGAAATGTTAAAACGCTAAAGAGAAAGAAAAAAATAAATAAATCCCACGGCGCTGAAATAAAATTGAGGAAGAAGGGAAGATCATAGGAAATATTGGGCTGCTTTAACAGAGAAGAATGGGAGAGATTAGAGGATTATAAATTCCTGGATGTTACTGACGGATCAAAGGTGCGTGTACAGAAAAGTAAGCCTTTCAGAGAAGGAGAATGCACATTATTTCTCATTCACTGGTCCATTTTTATGGGATTTCCCCGAGTTTCTGTGGTCAAATGGTCACAGAGCAGCCTCAGCACAAAGCACAGAGGAGAAAAACCCAAAAGCTGCTCTCATACGGGAGCCTAATTCAACCTCGAAAATGAAAACGTTATTTTTGCAATAACAATTCTAACTTTTCACTGTGAAGTGCATTAATCCCATTTCCATTTCCACTCCCCTGTGACTGTATTAAAATTTCACTTTCAGAGTCGTATTTAAAGGTTTATTCAACTTTGAAAAATAAAATACAATGGAAATTTTTCTTTCCTTAATGTGAGTAATATTCAAGCCATAATTAGGTTTAAAATATGATTTTTGGAATAATTTGAAAATGGAAATGAAAGTGACATCTTCAAGCACTTAACCTGCTGCAAAGTGGCCAGTATTTACAAGAAATCACTGAAACAGCACTTGCAATTGATGGCAAATATAATTATATACCAAAGAACCCTTTTAGTGTCGATTCATAATGAAAATACAGTCTGTAAATCTTCTCATCAAGGCAACGGAGTTCAAATGCAGCCTTCAAATTTCCTTATTTCAGGGCAAACCTGTTCTAAGATTCGCTGCATACCGATGATAAAAAGGAAAAGTAGAAGTCATCACTGAGAGTCTGAGAATTGTCCGTTTTATATGAAAGTATTTCAAAAGTGAACTGCACAAATGTTAAAATACAGTCGATTCAAGTTTCATGCCTTTTGTCGAGGCTGCGAAGAACGGCTCTTTGTGATGCGATTGTAAAGGCAGCCACAGCTGGTCATGTAAGCTGTATTTGGTTTGCGGTTTGGCCTTCACCAACTACAATGGCAACAAAGGCCACGCTGCCGTAGACCAGGTTCTTTGGAGAACCAGGCCCTGAACGGGGACGCGGCTTGAATGACGGCAGGTGGGCGGTGGGCACGCCGGGGTTAATCTAACCTAATCAGACGGATGGTGGCACAACAGAAACACCCAGGACGTTGTGATCTACACACGGCAGGTTTGTCTCAGCGCCTTCATTCAGATATAAATCACTGTCATTCTGCTCTGCCTTTTTTCCCACCATCCCCTTGTTTCTTATTTTAAAATCCAATTTCCCTTTATTTACAGTCACATCAGTGCCACTCACAGCATCAAGTCCATACTATAAGCTCAGAACCAATTTCTTTATAAACCCCCCCCCCCCACTTTAATAACACTCAAATACAAAAATAATATGACTAGACCAAAGCGGAAAGATATGAAATGAAAAAATAAGACGAATAAAGGGGGAAACAATGGAATTGCATGCCTCTGCAGCAGGCATAATGATGGAGAGCTACAAAAAGCATTTGTTGGGCTGTGCACGTGGTGCAGCAGCCTGGATGGCTTTGTGTTATCTTCAGAACAGTCCTCACTGAAGCCGGCCGCAATCATCAGGTCATCTAATCACAGACGAGTGTTCAGTCCCCATCAAACTCCCCATTAAAACTCGGGGTGGAAGGCGTCGCTCTCAGAAATGACCTGGAGCGATGAGTCCATGTTTATCTGATCATATGGTGGAGAACGAATGCAACGACAAGGCCTGCTCTTAATATTCTCAACGTGTGCAGCTAATTCTGCTGATCAGCAGCAGCCGTCGACTTTCAGCACAACGTTCGGGTTCTGCATTGCAGCCTGAGGCAGCAGAGGAAAGTGAAGAGGCCTGTAATGGAAGTAAAAGTTGGGCCCCCACCCAGGAGGTCAGATTAGGACCTGCATGTGACATTTAGCTATTAAGAGGATTAAAATGTGATTAACATTTGCATTTTGTTTGTGTGGAAATTGGACTCATGTAAGTGCAGAATGAAGCTGGAGATATTATTCTCTGAAATAAAAAGCCTCTCCTTAAACGGCCCTGCTCAGTTTATGGATTCAACATTAAGGATGATGTGAAACACAGATGGTTTAACAAAACACGAACCCCGACTCGGTGGAAAAACGGCGATAACCTTGTTTAGTGGTGTTATATCAGGTTATACAGATATTTTTATGATGTAATATAGTTTATGGTGAAAATACTCATGTTTCATAGCCTGCGGAGCACACGTTGAAGCATTTTATTCTACTTTACTCGGCTTTCTTATAGTTGTTAAAAGACATTTTTTTTTGGCTGTAAACAACAAATGGCCGCAGTGAAACAGTGGCAGCATCATGATCCGGCTTTCAGCTGCACTTTTTGTTTTCCAGCCATCTTTCTCTGGTACATTTAACAGAACTCGTACACTTCTACTGTAATCGCCCACTCAAACAACTCAATTCCACTTTTGCGTATTTAACGTGTGTGACCATGGAGATTGTGTGTCATAAAAAGCAGGTGACCTTTAGTCTGTGCCAGGCTACAGAGGAAATAATGAAACACAAAAGTTTAATTTCTTAATTAAACTTCTAGATTAGATGTTGATGTGAGTTCACTTGGTCTTCGCTTCTGGTGCTACCGTTACAGTCGGCTGCATTTTCGCATTTATAGCATTTTCATGTCCTTCTAAAACGAGTAAAACCAAGTATATAATTAAGAACGGAGAATCCTCGTGATCACGTGAAATCTAATCTACAACTCCAAAGAGAAACCCGGCTCCATTTCACTTATTCTGCAAAAAAAAAAAAAAAAACTGACACCGAGTGCCAAGTAAAGAGCCAAAAACAACGTGGAGAGGAAGAACGAAAGAATTACAGTGATTACCTCCTTGAGCAGGAGGTGGAAATTGGTGCAATCACAGTCTGGATGACACGAAGCACTTTAACAGCACTTTATTTAAAATACAGTGGTTGTTTGCAAGAACAGCCCCATTTGAACTCAGGTGGTCTCGTTGTCTTCCAGGGGAAATGTGCTGCCTGTCACAGGAGGAACGAGCCCAAACTGTAGTTTCTGTTGGTGCCAACGCATCGTTCAGAGCGTGCAGTCAGATTTATTTTAACTATTTATTATTGCGAGCACTAACAATAGCACGGCGGTTGATACTATTAATGATGATGACTTCATCCTCTGCCGTCGTCGCGCTGTCATACGTCTTGGATGACAGCTGGTAGACATGCCTGCCTTCACTTTCTCTCATGAGATTAACAATCACATTTAGCCAATTTGTGTTTAACTGACTTTGGCCACTCTGTTGTAAATCCAGACTGATGAATCCTGTCTCAACATTTACATGTCCAAGGTTACTGCGTGTCACATGGCTGGACATGCCGGGTGAGCGTGTCTGCAGCATCTCTACAGCCGCATGTCGAGAAGAGATGAACTCATAATAGAATTTCTTACTAATGTCGACGCACATTTGTGATCCAGGATACTGATACTTTCCCCTTACCAAAGTATTTTGGTAAGGGGAAAGAAATTCCAGCACGGTGTATTTCTGGAAAGAAATGGAGGCTTTATTTATGGAAAAAAAAAAAGAGGCATGATTGCGTACAGGCTTCGCTAAAATATTAAGTTTCCTGCAGCCATTTGTAACCAGCTGGACTTTTAGAAACTGAATCAAACGTTAGAGATTCACTTCCTCAGGGAAACTAAATCTAATTTGACGTACTTTATATTCAGTTGAGTTAATAGACGTTGCTTCTCCCAGAGCACTGTAAATAACCTGCTTTCTGTGTGCGTCTCTTTTTGTCTCTCAGCCAGGTCAATTAAAATGAACAAGAAAGGAAAAACAGACATCCAATCATTTCTCAGTGCTCCGAAATGCCAACTAAGTGGAAAGGATCCATTTATAGCTGAGGCAATTTAATGAAATCTTCATAAGAAAGGAATGAATGTTTCATGATGGTGTCATTAGACATAGCCAACACACTGAACAGTGCCAGGACAGTCAGGCTGCTGTTTATATAAAACCACTGAACATGTTACAAGCTTTGAATTATTTATCCAGCAGCATCGTAGTCATTTGATTTCTCTACGGTACTTTGGTAACTTTGGTGTCCCCTTCAGGATTTGCTGTTGAGATATTTATTTGCCTGCACCGTCCCAATAATAATAATAATAATAAAAAAAGAAGTTTGTGGCCTTGAACTAAGTTTAAACTTTAAACGGTGACTGAGACACGTCCACCGGACCACTTTCAATAATCGTCAGGCACGTTTTTTGTTTTCTTTCTCGCTTTGCCGATAAACATCTCGCCACTGATAGCAGCTGTCTGACTCTTTCCTTGGAATAATTTTTTGCTTGAACAGAAATCAAAAAGGATGTTTAAACCCTTGCAGACAGCGACCAGAGCCTCCTCTCATCTGCAGAACAGATGCAGAGAGGGAACGAATGATGAGAACTGAGAAGACGAAGGAGAGGGAGAGAGACAACGCAGGAATCCTGTTCTCGTTATTGTGAGAGAGGATATGTGTTGGAGGGTGGGGGGATTAAAGATAACGAGTTCTAGTTTGTGCCTTTGAAAGTGAGGGAGAGGGAGGTATCAAAGGAGGAGTAACGAGGGGGGAGGGGGGGCATAAAAACGAGACAAAGACACAAGAGAAACATCTTTCGTGCAGATTGTGACGCGGAGCTTCGGCTTTGAGCTGAGATGATAAGGAGCGTCCCACAGACGGGCCCTCAACATGAAGGGCCTTCAGATGCAACAGGACCAGGTCAGACCCCTGATCCGGCAGGGAGGATCTGCTGTGTTTATGCAGCAGCATATAACGTGTGATCATCCCGGAGAAGAACAAAAGATGATGCTGAGGATGTTGGAAAGCAGACTTGCAGAAAATGATCAGTATCTGTGATTTCAAAGAGGAACAGAAGAGTTTAAATAAATGTGGTAGGCAATCAGAGAAGACCTCGGCCTCCGGTTAGTTAACCAACTGCTGTTTTGAAGTTTGTAATGTGATTGTTGCCATCTTGGTTTTGTCTACAACCGGAAGTCTTCTGGACGTTTCCTGAGCCAGTGCATCAGGTGAGAAGTTGAGCTGTTTTCCCAAAAACTTCAAGACAATCTGGCTTCTTTTTAAAACCACGTTCATCGGCTAGAGTGTAACTTTAAGGCTCCTCAGCACTGGCTCCACTTTTCACCCACTGTCTCAACGTCTGCTGTAACATACGGCCGATGCCTCGGGCATCGTGGATAAATGCACCCACTTCCTCAGCAAACCGGCCAATAGCTGTCAAGATATGTCACTTTGGTGTTGAAAGGAAGACAATGTGGCGCCCACCGCTCCAGCTCGACATCACAATGAATCTGACAACCAAACAGTTCAGCCTCTTCAATCCTTTGTCAGAAGTATTTAGACGTGTCAACAAAAAGAAAAAAATCAAAAAACTGCCTGCACTGAGACCGTGAAATTCGTGTGGGATCTTTCTGCTGGAGGCCACGTTCGTCTAGGCAGAAGTATATTAAATTCTATCCAGTAGTTGAAAAAAATATTCTGGGCCCAAATGGAGGAGCGACTGACTGACATGAACAGCCCTGAAAGCTGAAAAAGCAGGAGTTATAGTTGGGCTTTTATGAGAGACCAGATGAGGTCAGTTTTAGTTTTCAGTGCCAGAGGCTTTTATACCGAACAGCGGTGTTTACGTGTGTCAGGCTCTGCGGTTTAAAAGATCCCGGTGTCTAAAGATACTGACCTGAGGGGCTTGTTCCTACCTGAAATGTATTCACTTACTTATATTTTCAAAGAGCGCATCACTCTCCCTACACTAAAATATTCGGATGATGGATAGCTTCAGCATAATTTGCTTTCCTCACACGTCAGTAGTCATTTTGTCGAAGGCATTTATTTTCCTTTTTGTTTGTCTTCACGTTGAGGCTTTCCCTTTGAAATTCAACTCTGTGAGCAGCATAGTTAATTCAGTCTTTTTATTTTAATAAATATAAATTTAAAAAAAGGCTCCAGAGAGCTTTATTCATTCCATAACTGTGTTTAGTTTAACTTCCATGGTTGTTTTAAGGGTATTTACTTTTACTCCCACTTGTTCATTTTAAGGTTACGATTTTCGTTTTATCTAAATATTTTCCACAGAAACAGGTAAATGTGCCTCAGCAAGGATCCAGCAGTACTGAGTGGAGGGTGAAAGGCTTTATGATGGTGTGGAGACACCAAAAAAAATAAAGCTCAAATAAGAAACAAAGAGGGATTTTTTTTTTACCTTCTTCTTTTTCTTCTTTTGCCAGCAGATAAAAAGAGCGTGTGAGTTAGCAGGAGAGGACAGCCAGGTGTTTTTACAGATAAGTTTAAAGCCTGTTGTCGATGCAGTTGACTCAGCTTTTCTGACTGCAGTGAAAAATTCATTGAGCCCAGAGGGAGAAAAGCTAACACCTGGATGTGCCGATGAATCCAGGTGACCCACTATGAATGGAAAGATCAGAGCGCGTGTGTGGGCCGGTTATACCAGGTGATCTTAAAGTTCAACCTGACGCAGCTGTGAAAGTTTAAACTCTTAAAACGGACTGTGATGATGCAACACTGAACTTAAATACAACAACGTCACTGCCACCATCACAGCAGGACGTTTCTCCTCACAAAGACGATATTTTCCATCCTGTTGTGTTGCAGAAAACTAACAATTGTGACCACGCATTGATTAGGAAATGTTTACTGAAGTAGGCCAATTTTCCCCCAAAGACTTCCAAACTATTTGAATCCTTTTAACAACCTCCACTTTCAGTCCACAACGTCAACTTTTATAAAAAGTCTACAGGAGAGACAGTGAAAAGCGATTTAATACAATTATCCAGAGAAATGTGCGTCAACTTAAGCAAACGCACAGCATGATGTTACACAAAAGCTGAGAGATGACAATGCACCTCAAACATATTTCATATTGTGTGTCGAACTACATTGTCAGGAACACAGAAAACGGTGCGTCAGGCTTTTAACGTGAATTAGAGGTGGCAGTCCAATTGGTTTATTGACTGCCACACACATTATAACATCTCTGAACTCGATGTTTCTTCACACCTTATTGTTCACTTCTTACTATTTCGTAATAAAATGGCTCTGTCTTGTTTTATCATTGTCAGCGTAACTTGTTAAAGGAGACCTACTTCTCATTAGAGGGACACATTGAGCTGGTGTGCTGTTAAAACAATTAGGAGGTCGGTGCTGCTGCTAAATCAACGGCTGACTCAGGTAACGAAGCACCAAACGCGACAGAGGTCACCACGGAAAATGTCATTATCAAGGATGGCCTGTGAAGCCCACAGCGTTTCCAGGTATGTGCTTGAATATAACAAAGGAAGCTGTTACTTTGGCTGATGATGATAAAGCTGCGTCCGAGAAGTCAAAATGAAAAATAATGGGTAGTTACCGTGGCAACCAGGTCTGCCAGAAATTTCACTTTTTTAAATTATTATTATTATTATTATCACTGAAGATTTAACCTCTCCCCCAAAAAATGATGCTGTGATAACAAACCTCATCACTTTCTGAATTATGATCCAAAGATTTTTCTGTATTGGACTTTAAGGCTGAAGCATTGTGGGTAAGCTGAGACTGTTTAATATTAGTAAACTCTTAAGAACTCGTGCTTCAAATCACTGCATCATATGTTTGTCTATATTTAACCAACACCGTGCTCTTTCTCTAACTTCAACAAACAAAAAAAAAAACCATAAAAAAAGTTTAATTATGTTCGAGCTTCTATGAGTGGCTATTGTGTTAAATGAACATTTCCTCAACATAAACCAAAACACAAAAATATCAATAAAGAGGGCATATATTATATATTTCCTTCGAAACAAATTTACTTTTGCAGATTAGTTGGATGTTATAATTTCTCGGACACAGAGCAGGAAAGAAAAAAGGTTTTTACAAACTTCACAAACCGGCCGAATTCAAATCAAATCCCAGCTTCTGAATGTTTAAGCAGAGAGGGAAACTTTTTCAGACACTAATTCTTCCCTGAATGAAAATCTAATTAAAATAAAGAAAAAAGAACATAAAAACCGACTTTACAGACAACAACGCTGAGCACAGAACAAACAGCTGGAAAACATCACAAAGCACAAACATTTTAAATCCTCATCGCTCGTCAGCGAGTGTTTGGTGAGCAGCTCTGGGTTCAACTACGCCAAGAGAGCTTCAGCTTCCCACCTCCGGAGAGGTTTGATCATGTCAGCAAATTAAAACTGTGTGAGATGATGACTTACATAACGATGTGAGGGAATAGGTTTTATGGCGGTTATTATTCCCCGGAGAACTTCCACCAAGATAAATTTCTGTGCATTTATTGTAGCTGGCGAACAAAGTGTCCCTGGTTCCGATTGTAATTACTCAATCAGTTCTGCAGCGGCAGCAGCGACCCGTGTTCAAAGTTACAATAAAAACACAACTACGTTTAAATGTCTCTCTGCAACAACATGAAGCAGTGATTCAATAACTCTTTTATCTTATCTGTCCTCAGCAGCTCGGAGCTAAATAGATGTTTTTGTTTTTGTCTTTATGAAACTGAGTTTAAACTGCACACGTTATTGGCTGATTGCACCAGTTTATTGCCCCCCCTTCACCCCCGTCCGGACACTCAGGTTGTTTAACTGCAGGTTTAAATGATGAATATACTCTGAGTGTGATACTTAACTATAATTAAGACGTTCTCACACTGTCGACTCCCTTCAGACCGAGAAGGCAAAACACTTTCATTGCAGAGAAAGGACGAGGAAAGTAGGACAGCCGCTCTCACACAGAAACCGCCAGGAGAGGACTTCATGAAATGTAAAACTGTGGCAATTATATTTCATGTATAGAAAATCTTTTTCTTTGCCCCCTTTGTTCTTTTATTTCCCTTTGTTGGTCCCCCCCCCCCCCACTCTATTTTATCATAACGGGGCAAAGGTGGATGCAACAGCTGGCAGTGAAATGAAAAGTGAGATGTGAGCCGTCGGATTCAGAAGTCAGGCAGACAGCAGCAAAAGGCAGCGGCTGAAGAATGGGAAGGGCGCGTTTATTAATTGAAAACTTTTTCAATGATCCCTTTGCATTTGCTTTCCGTCCGGCAGGAGACAAAAAGAGAGACTGGGAGATGGCTAAAGGCTTGTTATTCTCAGAATAAATCATCTTACAACACATGATAAATCATAAAAGACAGCGCTGAATACTTCACAGATGGCAGACTCACGCTCTGAACATGTGTTGCACTTAATAAAAAAAAAAAAATAAATCACTGCTTTGTTCTGGTTTGATTCCTATCATATAATAAGACTAGTCACTGTTTCAGGTTCCTCATTTGTACACGCAAACCTCACAGCTCTGATCGTGTTGTAATTATCACTGCATTTCAAATATGGCGTTACATTTTAAACGTGATAGCTGTAAAAAAAAAAAAAAAGGTTAACAGATGGGGTGCCGTCTCCTTCAGCGTGTCCCTGCTGGACTTTGTCTCTCTGTAGACAATAAAGATAAAAACTAAAGATCCTGCACTGAGAACTGGAGCCACCTTCGTTAGTCCGATCAATCAGATTCTTCTGATATAAATGTGAAAGAATTCGGGTCTCCGGCTTCCACTTCCTGCCGCTCTAATCCACTTCTGATTCCGTTGAGCTCCTTCTCTGTATGTTTCTGTAGATATTTTCTCTGCAGGTATCAAGTGGGATAGTTTTCGCCTTGCTGGAAGCCACAAGCTGTGCACGCTCCTGAACCACAGTGGTTCATAATGACAACACAACAGCAGCATGTTCCATCAAAACTACGTTCAATGAAATTCACATCAAGAGACCGCAGACCTCGTCTGAGGTCAAGCTTCGTTACAGCCACTCCCTGTGTGCGCCCTACGGACCGAATTTTCCTTTAAAGCTGGACGGAAAACCAGGAAAAATTGTCAGCCATTATGTAATATCGGAGGAACTGTGTCTATTTTACCGGATCATTCACAACAACAGGACTGTTTTGTCATATTCAGCAGCAGGATCCACCAGCGTGCTCGCAAATGACTTATAAAGCCTGTGGTTGGTTTACAGCACCTGAGCACCCCAGCAGTCTTATAATAGCTGACTTTAATCTGAGTAAACATAAAACAGAACAAGGGGATGATGCACAGTGCCACTGATTACAGACTGAGGCTTTATGGAGAATTTAAATCTCTGCGAGTCCTCGAAGGACAGAGCTTTAAAAGTAATACGTCCACAGAAATGAATTTTTTTTTTCCTCCACTGCCTCATATTGGGAAAATATATTCTTTTTTCCCCCCATCTCTATTTATTTTTCGCTGAAATAATATAAGCAATACATTCTGAGTCTTATGGAGTTCGGGGCAGCCTGGAAGTTGAACAAATCATTTCTATAGCATAAGTATCGGAGCCAACACGTCTGCTGTGAAGGTAACATAACAGAAAATAATAGATCGGTACACAGATAAATTCTTTCGCTTTTTTGTGAATTTTTCCTGACTTCATTATTTAATTTTATGCTATAGCCTTTATGTTTAGCTTCTATGATCAATAGCTCAATAAGAAAAGATATTATAGTCTTGGGAAGTACTAACCTACATCTTATTGAAGCAGCCTCTCAGTAGTAAGCTGTATTTCCAAAGCTGACAATGCAGCAATTTCAAATGAAGAGTGGAGCATTTAGTTTTTATTTATTTATTTTTGGAGATTGTTATGACCTGTGATGTCGGCCATTTTTGATACAAACTAAACTTTTTGCTTTTTTGTAAAATATTCGACCCATTTACTGTCAAATAGATGACATATGCATCTATTTTACATTATATATATATATATATATATATATATTTTTTTTTTAAAGTTTTTCTAAAACATTTTAAGGTTTCTCACTACAGTGCAGTTCAAGATCATCCAGTATGAAGTAATTTCCCCAACACTGAATATATATTGATGCAAAATGCCACAGGGAACGTTAGTTTTTCGGGTTTTTTGAGTGCAAATGCAGCTTTAGGTCACTTGGTTTGGTTACTTGATGAAAACACTGTGCTCCACTGCTCAGCAGGTAAAAAGATTCATGGATTTAGTTTCTGAAAACACGGATTTGGTTCCAGAGACTGAGCTGAGAAAAAGCCATAAAGGCAAAGAAACTGTAGGTTCAATAATAGCTGCAGATAAATGAAGAATATCTGCAGTTTCCACTTTTGGAGAAAATAGAGATTAAAAGTCTTCATCTTTTGGCCACAGATGAAAATAAAAGATTCAAATAGAATTGAAGAATCTTAAAAAGATAACAACACTATTCTGATCTCTAACTGCACATCGAAGAATATCCACTTTGACAGATAAGAGCCACATGAAGAAATCTAAGTCGGCAAGAAAACGCCGAGATGAGCTGCAATCTGTCTCCTGCAGTGACTGTAATAATTCTGGGACTCAAGGCGAGTGCTGTATATGTGTCGGAGCATTTGAAACCTTCCCTCTCTTCTTCTTCTTCTCCGTCTCTCCCGTCATGCGGCTACGCAGCGTGAAAAATCACCAGAGGATTGATGAACAGATACAAATGTGTGCGTCTCCTGCATAATGTCATCACTAACACTGAGCAGTGTAAACACATGACGTAAACACACAATTGCAAACACACAGTTTCTTCATATTGAAACCAACCCAGAGGCCAAGTTTGTTCCCTCAAGTAAAGCTGTGTATATATTTGTGTTCTCATACTGAAAACACACACAGAGACTGCAAACTCAAATCTCTTCAGCTGACAAACCTGCAGGTTTGCAACTTCATAAAAAACAACAACAAAAAAAAAAAGCACACATTTTCAGTTTGTCCTGCACACTTTGATAGACTGCAACACAAGTATAGCAATACTCTTTTGCACACACAAACCAGACCAGCAGGCTCTCTGCGGTGAGCCTCTATAATCCTCCAGGAAGAAACACTGCAGCGAGTTTTATCTCTTCCTATACATAGCAGCAAATCAACACTTCCAACTGCGCGCACACTTTTCACTCATACACTGACACAAACACACAACAGACACGCACAGCACACAGATTTCAGCAGGGGATGTCAATAACCATGTGTGCTTCAAATCAGCTTGTCAAGTCACTTAAATCATTTTTACTGGAGACAGTTAAAGGACCAATTCAACATTTTTGGGAAATGTGTTGACCTTCTTGCAGAAACGTGTTCTTAGCAAGTTAGCATATCTCTAACGCTAAGCTAGCCAGCCGCTGACTGTGACTCAGGATTCAGCATACGGAAAAAAGCAGGCCATCAATCTCCTCGTCTAACGAAGTGGAAGTAAATGTCAAATCAATCCTTTAAATGTCAGAGATAGAAATGAAATATTTTAACAAGTAGTGATTTCCTGAATGGCCTGATTTAGTTAGTGAAGCCGTCTCTGTCTGCCTTTTTGGATGCAATTAACAGGAAAACAAAGAAATCAGACAACTTTAGCCGTGTTTCCTCTGAGAGGGACGGTTCAGAACTGGCTAACAGCACCGTTACTTGCTGGATGGCAATAACTGCCTCAGAGAGATGAGCAGCATGACACCGGTGTGACGACAACAAACTACAATGGCAGACATCGTGCAGCTCGTTCGTTTTCTGCTCCGCATGTGGCCGTCAGGATGTCAATCTTTGTTTTTAGTAAAAGACTGCAGGCGGCTCGCTGGAAAGATTCCTCTTTTTTCCCGGATTATCTAAAAACGGCACACTGTTTCCGTCAGCCAATCAACGGACTGCGGGCGGCGTGGCTCCACCCACCGTACTGTACCAATGGTACCAGAAACTGGTACACTTCAGGTCGGTTGTTTTGGAACGATTCTGACTTCTGAAAATGGAAATGCGGATATTTGTGTAGCGTACTGTACTAAAACTGAAGCGTGGAAACACGGCTGTTCACTCTGAACAGGAACATGACATCTTGGGCTCTTTTACCATCAAGAACTAAGATGATCATCGCACCAAAAACATCCTGAAATGTAAAGAGGACTGCTGTAAACCACTCCGTGCTCCAGCAGAGTCAATGGGTTGACATTTGCATTAGAGGTCCAACAGCCATGTAAGCTATACAGCTTATGGTCTAAGTCAGTCGCTCCATAAAACTCCTCTTCACCATGAACTGAACCCACACACAAACAAATAAATATCTTCTCCCTGCGGACAAACAGCCATTTGCTCATTTCGCAGCCACCGAATATCTGGCCGGTTATCACCGCTGACCCGACAGATGGAAACGGAGGTTTCTCTCTGAGATACAAGTTCTTTTTGATAAGAAGGGAGAAAACATGAGGCGCACAGTGCAAAACCTGACACCCGCACAAGGACTCAGGAGCTCGTCTTGTTTGCAGTTCTAAGAAATGAATGTGAGGTAGCACTTAGAGAGTCCATCTATCATTTGACACGATTTCAAGAAATACAGTGCAATTCAGCTGTTTTTCATACAACACCATGCTCACAGACTGAATAAGGCATCATTTACAGGCACTGAGGGGTAAATTTGAAGTTGTTTTCTTTTCCTATACACAAAATAAGTTTATAAGTGAGATGGCAAGAACTCTGAAAAGCCTTCACTCAGCGTTTATTGATGGCGCCTTGAGCCCATTTGTTGTCAATTTGAGCCGCGTACATCCATAATTTGTTTGTGAGATGAACATAATCTGTGCTGCTGCTTGGGGCTGCAATTGAGAAATCAATCTTCAATATAAATAAACCCTTAACATTTTCTTCTGTCAAAGAGGGAAAAGGATTTTTTGACAGATTCAATGCTGAATCTGTTAAAAGACGGGTCTTTTCTTTTTCAATCGCTCTCAAAAGAATCAGGGAAGATGGAGGCCAGGCTGCTGTCCAAGATGCACAAGGCTTTGCACTATAAAAAAAACAAAACAAAACAAGAAAACATCTGTCCTAGGAAGTCTTATCATCGCGTATTCAGTTACAAAGGATGATCTTCATCGGAGGAGGAGAGGAAGAGGAAAAATCCACCCGTGGGGGAAGATAACCTCGTTTGTTTCCACAGAGTCTCTCCTGTTTGAAGAGTTTTGTTTATTTGCCTGAGATTAGTCAGAACTGAGCAAATCACCCGTTTTGTTTCTCCGACAATGCAGATTGAGAATCCGTTGAAATGAAAAGTTTAGCTCGTTCCATTTTTAGCACAAAAATAAACAACAGCGAAAGAAATAAAATCTGCGGGAGCCACGATGAATCCTCCTCAGTGGGGTCTCGACAGGTTCAATATCTGTCAGTCAAGAATTGTTGATATTGAGCAAATTTTAAGACGAGAGTTCATCTTGACCTCTGATTTAAAACTGCTGGATGAGTTTCAAAGACTTAAACATTTCATGTAAGACGCGATATTTTCCTCTCTATATTAAACATCAGAAGGAGCTTTTTACCTACCCCAAAACAAGACTGAAATCATTCCTTAGACTTCCACGTCAATCCGCGGATATCTCTCCGTGGAAATTCATATACAATATTTTATTTACAAAAATCAATTATTATGAAAGGCTGCCTGTACTGTGCCGTTATTATTGCAGAATATTATTCAAATTCAGACACTTTCAAGGATTTTCAAAAAATCAATCAAACTTGAGGAATAAAGTAACAGCCGAGTCGGTCTCGGAGGGATTCGTACGTGCAGGTGAACCCTTTGATCGCACCTTCTCATAAATTATTGAACAGCGTTAACGTGACACGTTTCCTTCTGTACATCCGAAAAGAACCAGTCCAAACTAAGCACGCTGCATTAAAGAACATTTCATTAAACCAATGAAATTTCCACTTTAAAACTAAAAGTCTCTCCTTTCTGCTGCCATCACAAAAAGTCTATTAAGTGAGTTTGTTTGACTGTTACAGGTCATTATAGCAGACAAAGCTGAACCCACCATCAGATTCTGCATTTATACAGTCATTTTTCTCAAATTACAACTTTGGACCAGAGCTGTCATCATTAGTCAACTAATTGATTCACTAATTTGGCTGGTTCAAGACATCGTTATGGGCTGTCTGAGGCCAAAATGTGTGGACTGCTGTCATGGTGATTATATACAGTGAATTATGGCTTACTTTTTAATGTCCTTTAAGTACTTATTATATCTTAAGAGAAATATCCTTTTGTCTGCCCTGAATAACAACACCGCAGGCCTTTCTGTCTCTTAATTATAAGATGAAGCTGCAGTGGAGGAAGATCGTTTCAGTAGAAAAGGTGAAGCTGAGTCACGTTAGGCCTCCATCGTCATCATCACGGAGACAGCGTGACCTGCTGTGTGATTACATCACACGACCATTCTGCAGACGTCGTGTGTTCGACGTCTTCCAAAGCTTCGCCTCGTGAAGTTGCCAACATGCAAAAATGTTGGCTGGGCGACGGCCGATTCAGGATTTAGGGATTAGTCAGAGATCTAAAGCTGCACTCAGGTTCAGAGAGGTTTACAGGCAGTGTTACTTCTGAAGACCAGTAAAGTGATGCCAGAGATGACATGAAATCATAAGTTGTTTCCTACACGAGTCGGATCATCAAAGGGAGCTTTGATTCAAGCTGGAATAAAAAGAGGAGGGGTCAACAAAGTCCGAATGCCTCCAAAAGACGAACGATCAATGAACAGAGCTGGCGTACACGGCTCCCTTTGTCTGAACGCTGACATTAAGGTCACCATCAAAGTCTGGCATGTCTGGCTGTCAGCAGGATGTCAGCTGGTACAGTATCACTCTCACTCTGAATGAACTAAATGGGGGCCGATCTGGATTTCTGGGGTCAGAACCCACAGATATAAAAAGGGCTCTTTAGACCGCATTCACGAAAACTACGGCAAGCTGAAATTTCACTTTTTAGTTTGAAATAGCTGAATAGAAGAACTGAGAAAGGAGCACGAGCTGGAGAGGAAGACACTTGAGTGGAGTTTCATTTCGGTGAGAGCAGTTCTTTCCTTTTTTCCAAGTTTCAATCAATAAATACACAACTGAGCAGACACAAAGATGGTGACAGATTCATCAGGTGGCCAGAAGAATGAGCCCAAAACAGCACAGTTACTGCTGCTTTGGTAACCAATTCACAGGCTCAACGAGCTGCAAACAAATCTGTTTTGTCAGATTTAAATTTCAGCTTTTTCAGCTGACCTGTGTGACAAATGTGTGTTTGAATATCGTGTCCTATGTCGCACTGATTCCCAGGCCGGGGTAACAGTGTCCCAGCGAAGAGCTCAGCTTATTGGGGAAAAAACAAACAAATAACGAGCTACTAAAGATCAGATTTAGGTCACACACACCTCTTCCTGGCTAATATCGGTAAATGCCATTCATCTAAAAGTTTTCACCATTGATGCTGTTGATGAGCCTCCATCCTGAACCTCCACACCACGAAAAAACAAAGAACATGTAAGACAAGCAAATAAATGAAGGCAGAAACTCGTTTTAAATGAAATGGGCATTGACATGAACATATAAACCTGAATCCTGAAATAACCTGGACCGAAACAAAGGCGAAAAAGTCATGACGAATTGCATCACTAAGTATAGCACGGCGCTGTGGGAGGGGAGGGAGGCATCCAGAGGAGCGGGAAAGCAGGACGGCGACGCTTTAAGTAAATTTGTTACAGAATACAATGAGATCTCTGCTAACTAGTGTTGGGAGGAGAAAACTTCATCCACATCTGCTGGAGTCTCAGCTGGCCTGGCAGAAGCTCGGCTTTAACTGGATTACCAACAAAAGCTGAGCTCAACAACTAATAGGGCTCTTCTTCCTCCTCTCCCTTTACTCCCTTCCCCTCTGTATGTCTATCCTGCCGTCTTCCTCCTCCTTCAGAGTGAAGCAGAGAGATAATGTGGAACACTTTCATGCCTTCTGCTGAATTAAACATCGAGAGAACAGCTTGTAGTGGGTGCTAAAGCCGAAACTGAGAGAGAGTGAATATGAAAAAGGAGGATATATAGAATTCCACCCCTGCACAGGGGTCCCCCGGGTGCTGCTGAAAATTTCTTTACAATTAAAAAGATCTGTCATCGATAGAGCGCGCTGAGGAAAGCTAAACAGGACAGCCCTTTTTTCACTAATTGGCTGGGTTGAAAAGGACTGTCAGTAGTCGTTGGGTGGAAGCAGCCAATCCGCAGGCAGAGGGGTGACACGGCGCTCAAAAAAAAGAAAAATACTCCAGAGGCTTCGGCCCACCTCCAGCTTTTCACTGTCAGAGCTGCAGATCTCCATCCATCCCTCTCTGAAAACACTCTGTTATCTTTACGCTGCAGCCAACCAGTCGGGCCACACAAGTGACAAATCTGGCCGTCTCCGACTCGGCGCCTGATGGTGAATAACTGACAGCGTTTCAAACATTCTGGGTCTCAGGTGGTCACAAAAAAAACAAAAAAAAAAAAACCAGAAAACAAACAAAAAACCTCTCAGCAGTTGCTGAGGTCTCAGTTTCTGTTCTGCCTCTCTTCTTTTTCAACTCTCAATCGCTCTGATCTGATAGGAAAAAGTCCCCCTCCCCCTTCCCCACTCTCCGGGGCTGTTTGGTATTCCCAGATGGAGCGGCGAGCTCCCACCTCTGTGGTGGAGCGTCCTGTGTTCCACTCTCTTCCCCTCCGACAGAGCTAAGTGACCTGTTACTGCATCCTCCACTCACCACGGACTCCACGCTCGAGGAGTTTAGGAGCTTATGTTCAGGACAGCAACTTGCAGGAGCGACGCTTGCAACTGGCGTGACCTCATCATCACCTCGCCGGACAGGCAGCTGGGACGGGCGGCTTTGCTCACTGCTACAGACAGACATGTTGACTCATTTTTAGATTGAATCGTACTTTGATCAAAGATTTTTTTAAAAATCTCGTTGAGCAGCATTTCAATTAGTTAACAAAATGATATTCAAGATCAAGTTTGTTTGACTTTAACATAACACTGACTTTAAGTTTCATCGATTTGATCCGACTTTTTAAACCACAGAGGTTGCATTACACCCTGATTTTTTTCTTTTGGGGGGGGGGATCATAGTCATTGATTTTAAATAAAGTTGCACTTTATGAAAGCACAAAAAAGCTTCAGCATCATTTGAACCAGAAACACAGTCTGGAACTGGATGAGAAACGTGTGAATGAAAGAAAATGCAAAGTGATAGTCGGTCCGAAGGGTAAAAACAACCTGTGCAATTTAATCAAGCTGAGGCAGACGGTTCGTCTAACGAAGGGTCATCTAAGAGGCAGTAAGACTGATTTAAATAAGCGGACCACGGCAGCACTCCCTTTGACCCAGAGCTTATCACGAGGACAGGCTAACTCCTTTGGATTACATGGTATTATCCAGATAATGTGTACTGATACTCGTGGCAGTTTAATAACCAGGTGTAGATGGTGCCTTCACTTACACTCTTCAGTGCAGTTTAACGGGGGGGAAAAGGTTCCCCATCACACTGCACACAAGTGTTATGGAGGAAGAAGTTTCCAGGTGCAAGTTTGTGATCTTGAAGTGAACAAAACTGGCACCATGTCTCATCGCAGAACTGCTGAGGCGCCTAAATCTCCCAGAGCAGGTGCAACTCTGTGCTGCTGAGGAAAGACCAAAATGTGGGCGTATGATATTTTTAGACCAATAATGCGGCTTGGCTTAATTAATTACCACAATTTCCACGGAGAATTGTTTCAGGAAGATTTTTTTTTTTGTTTTAATTGAAAATGGGTTGTGCAAAAACATACGTAATGACTGATGATGAGTTTTCTCACTGAGGGTGCACGCACGCTACAAGACTCTGGAATGAATTGGGCGCCAAAGTTGTGATTACTGTCAACCGTTCAAACCCCAGAGGAGATACTCTGAGGCGGACAACGGCCAATCAGAGGGGGAATGTGAGATACGATTAAAACGAGTCTCTCCAAAAGTCGGAAAAATTTTATTTTTTGTACTGTACAATTGTTTTCAAGTGTTTTGAATTTTTTCTTTCAGTAAAACTTAAGTTCCTCTAAACTGCAGGTTCAAATAGTAAATCCGAAGTTCTGAAACAAACCAGTCTTTTCTTCGCTACAGGTTTAAAGGCTGGATCTTGGAGCGTCCGAGCACCCCGTGGAGCTGAAAACACACCGATATAAACTATACTGCTGTGATACAATAAACAACCTTCACTGTGTGTGACACATTTGGCAACAGGAGTCAAGAGCATGGCTGTTTGGCGACTTTTCCGAACACACGGCGACACGAGATAAAATGTGCTGCAGATCAAAACCGTCCGTTTTACAGAACAACAGGTTACACAGTGAATAATGACAACAATCAACAACAACTCTGGAAGAGACTCAACTAACGTTTAGAATTTCAGATATTTCGGCTTTGAATTCATAGACAAGTCTTCAAGTGTTCAACAGAAACAGAACTCATTTTGGATCATAACATCTTCATAATTATCACAATATATTTCAACATTTCAAAGACAAAGGAGCAAATGAAACGAGACAGGACTTGAAATATGAGGTCGGGATAATTTATGGTTGCCCATTCAGAACGCACTGACCTTTCCAGAGCTGAAGATCATCACATTCTTCATCTTTTGTTCCCTTATTGGATCCGTTCTCATAAATATTACCTGTGTTGACATTTCCAACACCTTCAAAAATACTTTTTAATGATGTTTACTGAAATTACACAAAACCTTTAATATCACACTGTTTCAGTTCTGATTTGACTCACAGTACCGTCAACTGCAACACGATTCAAACCACAAAAGTTGAACACACGGCACAATTACGCTGCATTTGTAAAGTAAATACATGTGCGGTTGTGATGTGACAAAGATGAAACACAACTTTGTCCTGTTTCTGAACGTCACCAGGATCTTTCAGGAGGTTTGTGTCACCTCACAACCGGTCCAAGATAAAAAAGAAAACAAATAAAAACACACACAGTCACATAGTTAACAAGTTAATTAAAAAAACAAAACAAAACAAAACATTTGGTGCTCTGAAAACAAAAAGTTAAAAAGGAAAAACCCAGAAACAAATAAGGCAAATGTGTTTGAGACACATACCAACTCTGCCTCAGTGTCTCATTCTGCATTAGCAACAGATATCCGTTCTAAAAAGAAATGCATTCTCCAAATCGTTAAAAATGAAAAGCTGCAACTTTCTCAAATGCACTTTTGCACGTTCAGCAAATGACGCTCCAAAGATTTTAATGTCGAGCAAAAGATCTCATTAAAGAGGAAGGATCAAGGCTTGTCCCAAAGATTCAGGAGTTTGGCCTTCATGTAGCCTCCGTCCACCTCGTCTCTTGAAATGCATCCTGGACTGAACAAAGAAAATGAAATAATCCGATATATATATCCTAATGAACATTCTGCAGGACGTGAGAAACGAATACATGGAGCAGAGCAGCCTCCGACAAAGCTGGTGAATATTTGGCCTGGTTGAATGGAGCCCAGACACGAGTTATCCCCTTCTCCCTGCACACAGTCATTACGGCGCTCATTATGTAAATAAAGGCGGGCGCAGAATAGGAGGGAGATGTAACATGTGAGGAAAAACATACAAACAGCGCAGAATGTGTGGACCAGAAACACAGAGGACGAAGAGGAAGATGAGGAAGAGGAGGAGATGTAGAAAAAGTGGGAGGAGGGAAAACAAAGAGAAGCACATAATTTTTTTTCTTTAACTATTAAAAGAGTCGTTAGGGACCCAGTGTGTGAAACTCCCCCCTCCCACCCCCCAACAAGGCTCCTGGTGTTACTTTTCCTTAGTGAGATCAACACCCTTACACAACAGTAACAGTAACAACAACAACAACAACAACAACAACAACAACAGCAACAACATCTACAACAACGAGAAGAACAGCAATTGTGCTATAGTGACACGGCGCCCAATATATAGATGATGCACTTCATTAACACCACAGCCAGCCGCACATTAGCACACACTGTTAAGTCTGTTATGTCACTTTGTCGAGGGGCCTCGCTTCAGCTGCTCCCATCAGGAAACCAGGTGGTGTCACAGGGTGGGGCAGGAACCCCCCCCGACCCCCCCGAGAAAAAGAAAAAAAAAGAAAGTCTTTGCTGGGATGAACAGAAACTCTGTCACGGTTTCGGGTGAAGCGTCTCAGTGAAGCCGATATTTTTTTGTGATGGTTTTGGAATAGCTGTAATTTGCGACTGTGCAGATTATGTTTTCCTGTCCGGTATAAAATACAAACAATGTAGTCGCTCAGCACGTCAACACACTTGCAAAGCCAAAGGAACAAGAACAAAGCAGATAGCAGCACTGCGTCTGAGTTGTTGTGGGTTTTTACCGTTTTTCTTTTTTTTTTTTTTTTGTGTTGTTTTTTTCTTCACACTTTGTCATGTTTGGCTGACACTGTCTCCATGACACAGACACACACGGTCACCTGTCCAGCCACAGCACACAGTTTCCCTTCAGCAGCTTCCCTACGACTTCATTTCGACTTCCTGTTTCCTTTTCGGCGTTTTTCTCTTAATCCTCTTTTATTAACATGACACAGTCAAGCAGAGAGGATAGAATTGATGGCATCACTTTAATCGGGGTAAATGTTAAGCAGGTGAGAGCTGAGCTGATGGAAGTGATGTTGATTTGTTTGGCGGCGAAGGGGGCTGGACTCTGACTCCCCTCTTACTCCATCACATCTCCTTCTCCCTATTTTCAGCCCTCGTCTTTTCCCTCCTACGTCCTCAGACGTAAATGGCAGTCCGGGAAATGACAGAGCCGTCCCTCTGAGACTCCATGTCGTCGTCGAGGTATGCGTCGATTTCTTCTTCGCCGCCGTGGCCCCTGCGGACGTGGTAGGCTGGCGGCAGCATGTTCCCGCTTCCCCCGACGCCGCCAAACCTGTCGTAGTGCTCCTCTTCCTCCTCCATGCTGTCGTCCAGGTCAAACTTCCTTCTCTCACCTTCGCCCATCTCGCCGCTAAGTAGGATGTCGTGGGGCGAGGGGGCGTTGCCGGTCGATGGGTGGTGGAGATGATGATGGTGGTAGTCGTTGGCCTTTTCCGTCAGAGTACCCATGGCGTCGCAACCCTCCCGGTACGTGTAGATCGGCCCGTTGTTGTTGGCGCCGGTCCCGTTCTTGCTGCCATTGTTGCCAGAGCTGCTGAAAAGCAGTCGGGCCTTGTTGCCGTAGTCGCCGCCATTGCTTCCGCCGCTGCCCGTCGCTATGGAGTCCCCACTGCTGGGGTAGCCACGCCTCTGCTGTCGGCGGCTTCGGGTCAGGAGAACGACAACAAGCGTGACAACCAATAGCAGGGCCAGGAGGGAACCGATGACGGCGCCCGCCACAATGCCGGCGCTGGGCGGATCCTCCAAGGCTTCTGCAGAGGGGATGGAGGGATTGGAAGGAAGGGTGGAAAAATGGGTGGAGGAAAAGAAAAAGAGGGAAGGAGTTGATGGCTTTTTTTTTTTTAGGAAGTCTTGCTCAGTTTTGGAGGAGGTGTTCACAGTTCTTCTTGTGTTGTAAATGTGCTGTGATGATAGTTGTTGTGTCTTCTTCTACGTGTGTTACAATCCTCTTACAAGTGTGTAGTAATGTTCTTCTCAGTGTAATCCCTCGGTAAGAGTGCAGTCAGTCATTGCTGGGATCAGGCTGAATGGGACTCATTCACTCGCTCCCAGCGGCTCGTTGTGCTGCCTTTTGCAGACATTTTGCTCTATATAGGCTACACATGTCTGTCCAGCTGCTGGCCCTTCAGTCTCTGAGCCCCCCTTCCCCTTCCCCTCGCCCCCTTTTTGCCAGTCGGGGCGGGGTGGGTGGGTGGGTGGGGGCTTTTACTACTGTAACGATCCTTTGCTCTATGCGTCATGTTGGTGTGAGCCAAGTTTGCCCCCTCCACTCTTGTTTCAGTCCAAGATTGAGACAAAAACCAGAGATGGGTTTACAGCATCAGCAGAAAGTGGCGCGCTCTGTGCCTGTTTTGCGTTTTGTGCCATGACTCAGAGCCACACAGACACACAGAGAGAGAGACAGACAGACAGGGTTATTTGAAAAGTGTGAGTGGAAACAAGCACAGACTCTGGAAAATCCCTCCCACTTTTACCCTCCATTTCTTTCCAATCCTCCTGATTACACCCCCTCGCCTCCTCTCTCCTTTCTCCACACCTCTCTTATCGGTCAGCGAGTCAAACCACAGGGCAGAGCGTTCGCCTGCTGGCAACCCAGGACTGAGTCCAGATCTCACTGATCAGCAATGTACAAAAGGTTAAAGGCTTGCACTGTGGAGTGATACCCGTGCCAGGACACTTTTAAGAGGCCTCTCTGCAGGACTACGAGAGAGAAAAGAGGCCTGGCTCAGATAGTGTAGGATTTATATGAGTGGATTCACGCTGCGCTAAAAAGAGAAGAAAAGAAAGTGTCAAATCAGGCGAGGAGACATGTTGAGCCTGTAGTATGAGACAGCTCAGGGTCGGGAAATGTCTCTTTTTTTTTTCCTCCTGTGAATTACATGCTGTTTCTTTGGGGTGCAGGGAGGGCAGCAGAACGCAGAACAGCAGGGGAATCTGAACCCCTTCCTGCTTTATGCAAATAACAGTGTGGCTCTGCCAGCTCTCCTGGCAAACACAGCAGTGAATGCCAATCAAACAATCTCAGCTTGGCTGACATAAGCACTCTGTGAGGTTACGAGCCCGGGCAGCAACAGACAAGGAGCCACATTTATTTCTTTATTTTTGTTTCCCTTCTCAGTGAAACCACGTCGGACATCAAATAACGATCCATGTGATGCTAACAAGTATCAGATATGCTAACAAAAGCAGTAACCCTAGCCCTAACCCGTCTGTTTAAATGAGAGTCTGTGATTTATCCAAATTGTTCATGAAAAAGAGAGGCGATAAAAGATGGCGGGCTCGGAAGACATTGGTGGCCGAAGGAGAGCTCTTCAATTGGATTTCAAACGCTCCGGTTCTGGTCCCACATCGGGATGTGGCAGGATTATGCCAGGGTAAGACAGACGGGTTGGGAAAAGGAGGCGAGGCTCCTGGGACAGGATATGATGTCTAAATTAGGGGACAGTGTCTGGCATTGAGGATGATAAATCCAACATTCCCTGTCCTACTTTTCCCTCCCTGAGAACTCCTGACTGCCATGGAAACAACATGCAAACCACCATGTTATTTATATTTACTGTGCCACATATATTTTTAAGCATTACTGACATTTATCACGTGCTTGAGTGAGAGACAGTTGAGTAATGGCCCCTTGTGGAAGGTCTTTGGTGGCTGTCAACCTTGTTAATCAAGTACTTTAAAACCTATTATTCTGAACAGGCTATAAAGAACAATGTTCCTACGAAGCTCCATTAGAGCTGGCATGTTCATTTTTCAATAAATCTCGGGTCACATGAGGAAGCAGATTGATTTTTCCCTCCAAGTAAAGAAGTGAAGGACCCAGATTGATATATATAGAGAAATGATGTTGACCGGGTGGCACCTCTCGCCTCCCCTTTGCTTTTGTTTGTGGGTTTATCTTGAGTACAGCTAAAATTTGCTGCCGTCACTAAAAACGTGGACAACATGAGCGCACGCAACTCTTTTGACAATTGCAAAAGTTTTATCTGAAATTCAAACTGCGTTCCTCACAACTGAAGACAGGAGTCCACACGACGGGATCTCAGCAGCTCGCATTCAGAAAACCTTTATTGAGGCTTGTGTCTGACGTGGCTGATAAATAAACATACGATAACATAATAATCATTACACCAATAGAACACACTGACTCTGGATGGCACTGATACTGAGCTCGTGTCTCCAGGTGTAGTAATTTCCGGGTGTTGTATCATCACAGGGAAGCTGCCAGCTAATCAGCAGAGCCCGTAAGTCACTGCGCCAAGCTAGCCGTCCCCATTCTTCCAGCCTTTATGATAAACTCAGCCAATCAGCTCCTGGCTGCAGCTCCACGAAGCTGATACCCATCTTTAAATTTATCGTCTGCAATAAAATGAAAGAGCATATTTCCTTGTGTGTCCAAGTGTTCCTCTGGTTCAGGTGAGACGTGCTTTCATACGACACACAAATATTCAAATGAGCACAAGTCTGCGTGTCGCCGAGCTCAACGCGTCACCGCACACGACTTCAGCACGACACCGTGTGACCTAAAAATACATTTATGAGAGGAAAAAGAAACCAACACATTTTTAATACGCGACGGGCGTTCTGACATCACTCAAAACAGACAAACGGGTCCGAGACGAGCTGTGACAAAAAAGTGCCGGATGCACGATTGGCGCAAGTATCAAATCTTTGTCTACCGCCTTAAGAGACACTTTAGTAAACACTGTTCTGTCATGAACCCCCCCCCCAACCCCACCCAAAATAAAGCAAGAAAATAGGCCATGCTTGTCATCCTGATTTCTGATCAACAGCAGCAGCCTGCCTGCATTAAGAAGCACGGTGATAAATGTCATAGAGAGAGGCAGGGGAGCTTATATCAGTCTCTGTATTAGTGTCATGTACATGGAGGAGATTAGGGAGAGGCGGGGGGGGGAATCCATTTCTACTCAGTTACATTCACTGCGGTAGGGATAATCTAAATGAGAAGATTTAGGATGTGGAGAAGTAAGGTGGAAAGAGTTAGGAGGGAGAGAGACAAATGAAATGGGCATGAAAATAGTAGAATCTAAATAATCTTTCTTTTTTTTTTTTTTTTTTTTTTTTATGGCTTTCACCACCGCTCTCCTGCCTTCATTTTCAGAACTGAAATCAGGCCTGAAAAAACAAGGAGCCACTTCAGCAGTCATATAATAAGCCAGAGGCAGCGATTGTAAAAGCTCCACAGTGGGATTTCTCATTAGAAACAGCTTTTGGTCAAGGACAAGACGTATAAAACTGTGCCCGAGAATATGATCGGAACATCAAAACACTTAAAAAGAGACAAAACACAAGAGGACCAGACGTTTATCCTTGGCAAAGGTCTGATTTCTTGTTTAAATATGATTTCTTTTTAAAATTCTTTTTATGGTACTGAAACTTAAATGACCGCCTGAGACGGGCGGTGAATTTTTAGTTTTAGTTTTTTTTTTTAGGTGATTGAACGTTTCCTCTGTGAGGTCTTGGCTTGTAAAGAGTCTGGAAAGTGGCCAGAATGATTCAGTATTTACGACGGACTGCGAGGGAATGAGGAAAAATGTGATTTTAATGTTAATTTGCTTGTTGCTAATTTTTTAGGAAACGATTCCCCCAAAAATGCAGGAAATTTCCGAGTTAGCATTTTCTGTTGGAACATCTTGCACAGCAATGTTTCCAGGATATAGTGCAAATAATCCGCAACAATCAGGCTGTTTACCACTAAGACAGCACTTAAACTGGTTTATTGGCCAATTAAACCTGATCCAAAGCAGACCTGGTCCAGCAGGGCACCGAGCCAAAGAACCACAGGGGCCAGATCCACTTCGTGAGGTTACACTGAAGTTTGAAAATGTTGCTGCTTCTACTGACTGGCTGATTCATTACTTCTGCTCATTAGACAACCTGGTCTTTTCTCAGCTTTGAGTTTTTAATCTCATCGTTTTGTCTCATCTGTCTTTCTGAATTCATACTAAAGGGAAGTTCGGTTTTTAACGGTCATAATTTGGACCGTGTTCGTTGATTGTGCGTGTTTTAAACACTGCTGGCCTTTGGTTTATTTTTATTTTGGCCTCCAGGATAACTTTGCTTGCATGAAAATGAGTTTTAATCATCGCATTGTACAGAGGCCGCGGTGTTGCTCTCTGATATGTTTTGTGAGCCACAAACAAACTATGCTGAAGAGAATTAAGGCGTGTTTCAGTGTGTAAGCTGAGCGTCTGGGAGGCGAAGGCTCAGGCCCACAGACGGTGTAAGTGGAGGTGGGGGAGGTGAATGTTATCATGGTGGGTTAATGGGACCCAGAGGCGAAGCAGACTGGAAATCACAGATTTACAGTAAGAAGAAGGATTTCACGGCTTCAGCTGAACGTCTCACTGCTGACTTTTGACCCGAGTAAATTTTAAGGACCGAATCACGCACTTGATTTGAAGAAGTCAGGTTGAGTTTTTATCCCAATGCATCAATAATGGGCTCTAAATTTAGAATTATTATTATTTTTTTATATATGACTGAATCTGATGAACATTTGAGTATCAACATCTGAGTAACAAAGAGCACCAACTGTGCCATTTTCAGCCAAACATCCTGTTCTCTTAGATTGCTTTATGAGAGAACGTACATCTCAATACAGGTACTATACATAAATATACATATAAGTATAAAGAGCAATTTGAACAGAGAAGAGGTCAACATGAACATTTCCTTTTTAGTGTGAAACGAAGAGCTGAACTGTTCCAGGTTGGACCGCTGAAACATTCGGGCACAAAACATATAAAATACTGAGATTTATTACTTTTCTCTGATGCTTCTCAGCCCATCAAGAAGGGCAAAAGGAAAAACACCACAGAACTCAACACAGAATACATTTTCTGTCTTTCCCAAGGTTTAAACATAGCTCTGAAATCAATATATACACCACAAGTCTGATTTATCTGATCTGACACTGATAGAACAGGAATAGTTTAGAGCAGCTTCATTTCTGTTACAGCGACTTTATGATTTTTAACAATCTGGGTACACAGAAAAAGAACTGAATTACCAGGACTGAAGAAAACACCCGTCAGACTCACCCTTACACTTCAGAATTATCCTTTAATTGGAAATATATCACATTAAGGAAGTGCTGAGTCTACATTTAATGAGGCTTTAAGTCGGTGTTGATGTCGCTGTGTGCCTGATAATTATTGGACAATAATGAAAAACATTCGGTTTGTAGGTTCTCTTTTATCTTCATCATAAACCAACACCCACAGAAGCCTCTGCGCACACACACACACACACAGCCATGCCTCAAAACATCATCAGTCACACTCAGAATACATGAAGACCAACACAGCCACACATTCACACACAGATATTAATGATTAATGCTCTTCGTCTCTCTCCATTCACTCACACACAAACCTCAAAATCATCTATTAGCCATTAGACTATACAAGGCTTCGGTGTGTGTTGCATCACTCATCCAGCAACAGTGGTTGTGCATCTCACACACAGTCTCTCTGCTTAATTACCCTTGATGACACAGACAAACTTCAACACAAGCAGACACACAAACACCAAGAGCCACACTGTCTTTTCAATTACCCGATTATCTGCAGTCTTCACACACACTTCATTTATCCCACAACCAAAATCTTACACCCACGCTCTTCTGCATCCAACCTTCGGTGTTTCCATGACGATCTCAATCATTTCCTCATGCAACGTCTCACTGTTGCAGCGAGGGAGGAAATTTCCTGCCTAAATCATCTTCAGTTCTGTCTCTTCATCACGGATTCTAGCAGACATTTTTCATCTCCACCTCGACCCCCCCCCACCTTGCTTTTCACCAGCGAGGGAATAATCACAGGACGGGGATTTAAAAAAAAAAAAAGAAAAGAAAGGAAAAGAAACTCTACTGTGAACCGCACACAGAGAGACAGAAATGGAGAGAGGAAAAAGTCAGAATGACTTTTTTTTTTTTTTTTTTTAACCATCCTGTTTTTGGCTTTTTTTTTTTTTGTTGTGGCTCATTGAGCTTCACTGCGCTCTCTCTCTCTCTCTCCTCTGAGACTCTCAGGATTTTAAATGGATGCTTTCTGAAACAGAGCAAGCAGATGGGATGAAAACTAAAGAGCACAGAAGGAAGGGAAGGAGAGAAAGAGAGTGCAGTGGGTGTGGATAAAGGATTGGATGGAGAGATGACGGATAAATGAAACGAGGTCAGCTGAGATAAATGGCTGGACTTCTCCTTGCTAAGATCATTACCCCGTTTCACCTTGAAGGCTCATCTGCATTGTTTTGTTTCTGCAGAAAACACACATTTAGACTTACAGAACGCCCACAAGGGAGTTACATCCACACGCATCAGAGTGCACACACATTAATGCAACCAATTCCAACGCGTACGTACTCTCTCTAATTATATTTTCCCCCCTTCTCTGGCACCCCTGCTGAGGTTATAAACTTCACCAGGTTTCCCTGGTGCCTCTCCACCTTCCTCTTCCAGCTCCTCACTTCATTTATTACCCAGCTGCTGCTCAGAGTCTCCCATACAAACACTCAAGAAATGACTCACTCGCGTACAAAAACACACACTCTGCAGATGATTTCCCCCTTTTCTGGCACCATTCACCTTAATAACCACTCAGAGCATCACGTGCAAAAAAAAAAAATACAGCCGACACACACATTTGGGCAAATGTGTTCACACACACAACAAACGAAAGAATATGAAGACGCACACAAAAGCACCCAAACTCATTTTTTTACGAACTTTCTGCTGCACTGTGTGTATTAGAGCGCATACTGGAGTGCTGATGTCTTTTACTTACAGATACACACAAACACACTGAGCTACACAACCCCCCCCCCCCGGTCTGACACAACACCGTAGGAATGTTTCGGCCTTGTAGGGGAACGGACTCCAGCCAGGACTTTTACTGAGTGCAGATTGACTGAACAGTTGTAAAAAGGGGGCCATAAAAACACACAGCAGGGCAACAAAATGGAAGAAACTGGACTGGATATTGATTTGGAGTACATGCGTACGCAGACATTAACCGGCCGCGCTGTATAACTGAGGCCATTAACAGCTGTAGTTCTGTTTTTATGGACATAGGCCTGTTTTTCAACTTTTTATTAATCAGTGGCCGGGCTGAATCAGCACACTGTAAAGTGGACCTGAAAATATTCAGATCTCATATAATCAGCTTTTCAAACAAGCTTCTTCACCAGCAGCTCCTGGACATGTTTCTTCTGTTTTTGTGTGACCAAATTGGTGTCCATTGTAAAATAAAATACGGTTTTCTCACTCAAATTAAAACTCATAGCTTTTTTCAGTTCAGGAAATAGTCTGCCATCTTCACTTTAAACCTTCTGTCACAGATGCAAAGTTTTCATCTTACCACAGAGCCGTGCTAATACCCTCCGAGGGCGTAATGGGAATCTTCCCAGCTTGCAAATCTTAACATTTTTCTACCTTCTCCTGCGTCATTACACGGGGACAGTGTGACATCCTCAAGTGTCAGTTAATTAGGCATGACTTGGAAATGTGTTTCTCTTGTACAATGAGCGCTGTGACCCCAGAGAGGGGTCGAGAGCCTCCGGATCGCTGGATATCTTGTATCGCTGCCGAGCTCACCCATAACCGTCTTCATGACACAGTTTTACAATTAGCCTTTAAATCTTATTACAGGTAAAAGACTGCAGTCAAGTGGGGCATTCATTCAGGCAGTCTGATTTAATCAAACCCAGATTGCTACGTACAAAGCGAGCACTTACTTCCCACTTGGCCTGGAGGGAGGCCTGTGATTCCAGAAACAAATCTGTCACGTAAAGATCCGATTCAGTCCGAATCTCCACCTCAGATTGTTTTCATACTTTTGTTTACGTTTTTCTTGTATATGGTTCATTTATTTTCTCGCTGGCTGATTATGAGAATCACAAGTTGTAAAAAAAAAAAAAGAAAAAGAAAAAAAGAAGGTCCAGACACTCTTAAATAGCTCGTTCGCTGGACCGATTTGAGACTGCGAGGTCAGAGAGTTACTGGAAAAGAGCTGATTCCACTCCCTGATGTTTGTGTTGTTGTAATTTCGCCCTTCCTGTGGGGACACGTAAAGACGCTTGAGTACCGATCCAAGCTGCTGTCTCCCATGGGCTCAATTTGGAGCTACTCAGCTTTCAGGAAATGAGGCTCTGCTCGGTGTCAAAATCAGTTTATAAATACACAACAACCTTCAAGTGCAATTGGGACACATTAAATTCTCTTCATCAGCTCACGACATGCATCCTGGAGAGGCCGGCTCAGAAAGAATCAGATGACCTTCCTGACGAACGCTACCTGGACTCTTATTACTAATGATTTGAATGATAGCAGGTTATGGATGGGACGATGTTTTGCTTTGGGTTTTTTATTTTTTTGTTTTGTTTTGTTTTTATCTTCAGAGCTTTTTTGGAAACCTTGAACCTGCAGAGATGATAAAAAATTCCCTTTGTCAGCCAGCCGTGTCCACATAAAGAAGCATTTAATGCAAATCTGCGGTGATCCATCACCCAACTGTGTTGCTTACTCAAAGCAAGTCACTTCCACACTTATGAGACGCACAGATGCGCGCACACACGCACACACACACACACATGCATACCAAACAGCCAACACAGAGCCGTCAACTTGAGTTGGTTCAGTAGTTTAATGAACATTATTGATGGCGAGCCTACACCACTGCTGGCATAATTAGTGTGATGTCTCACACCTACATGTCTGCGGCGTGATTAATTCAGCGCAGATTCTAGCTATCACGCACAAACTTGCGCAAGCACACACAGACACACACACAAACACACACACACACACACACACACATACACACAGATGCACACAGACAGATATGAGTGAGCACCAGCACACTCATGTAATAATGCAAAACCTCAGTGTGTTTCTGCCTTCACACTCTGTCTGTGCTGCATTATTCACTGACTTTGCATCGCTGCTGCTGCTCCTGCTGCTGTGTGTTGGATAGATACTGTACTATGCATGTATGTGTGTGTTGTGCGCATCGGGGAGGATTGTGCACTGCCAAATATATTTTTAGACTTATTCTGCTTGGTTGAATGCAGGGAACTGATTGGATCCAGACATTGGCTGTTGATACTGATCAACAAAACCAGCTGAGTGAAAAACAGCCATCAGCCTCTCTCTTTCTCTCTCTTTCTCTCTCTCTCTCTCTCTCTCTCTCTCGCTCCCTCTTTGTCCATCCCTCTCACCCACTCTCACCCAATCCATCTCCCGCTCCAAGTCACCCTCCTCTTCTCCGTTCCTCTTAAATGGGGCAGTTTGTGGTCGGGTGAGTCATTTCTAAGCAAATTTGAACCATGGAGAAGAGGAGAGAGGGAGAGAGAGAAACGAGAGGGGAGTTAAAGAGGCCCACGAGAGCAGAAAGAAGGAGTGGGAAAGAAAAGAGAGAGAGAGAGAAAAATGAGTATGTGCTTGTGTGCCTTCGCTCATTGCACATGGATCACTTCCATCCTTTCAACACAGAAAAAAGAGTAGATGAGAGGGAGGGGGGGGGGGGGGGGGGGGGGCCAACAAGGGAGGAAAACAGCAAACCCAGTGTGGACGGGATTAAGGCCACTCTCTAAACCCACTGCTCTTTTCTGCTCCGTTATCCACCTCTCACCCCCCCACCCCCAACACACACACACCCCAGATTTACCCCACGCCTGCGTTATGTGCCGTTGATGCCAACTGTTGATATTTTTCTACACATAATAATCCAGATTCCTGATACTTAAAATACATTTATTGAAATATCTGGTTTGTAGCATTCAATCGCAGACTGACTGCCGGCAGCGCTGTGAAAAAAGGTCTGCAGTGCAGTTTTTGTGTGTCCTTCTTTGGCGTAGTGACTGAAGGGCAAAGGAGGAACAGAGGAAGTAAATTCAAAAGATGATAGTTATTTTCGTTGTCTCATGTATTATCAGAACGACGTATGACTGCTGACGACTCATTCATTCATCTCTCCAGTTCGATGAGTAGTGAGCAGAAACTTAATACACTTCATCATTATCGACAACTGTGGAGTCGCACAACAGCAGATTTTGCATTGAAAAATTGTGGAGGATTGTTTATAGCGTTGTCTATTACAGTGCGCATGCCGAAGGTAAACGTTGGATTATATATCTGACAAAGTTGAATCCAGGTCGACTGGACTTGGTTGCAGATTTGTGAATATGTTTCACCTCCAGAGCTGCTGTGAATTCAAACTCCTACTGAAATACACAACAAAAAAAGGCTGCAAATACACAACCACTGGCAGTTGTGTTGAAATAAAATCTGGTATTTGGGCTAATTGTTGAAAAGGGTGCTCTCCAGGGAACCTCAGGAACACTTTATCTCCAATCCTGCGCTCGTCCTCTAAATCAATCCAGTTTCATTAACGCTAACCCAATAAATTCATTTTTACTCAGCCAGACCATCTTGACAACAAACAAAAGACACAGCGGGGGGTAATTTAGGTTGTTTTCTGGTCTTCCTTGTCCTTCCTCTATTTTGTGAAATGCAGCGCAATGGCTGCGTTGGTGAGCCGCAAACTGATCGCAAACTATTTCAATCGCACTTCAAGACCGCTGCAACCTCCGACCGCGAACACTTATCTGCTTCAACACAACAGGGACACAACACGTCTACTTTAGAGCAGAAATGAAAACTTCCCTATCGTCCAAAATAGAATCGGGAGGCTCATTTTTAAAAATAAATGGTAGGTAATAATATTCTGAGGAAACGGGAGTTATTTGAAATTTTGCCTGATCTCTGTGTTTCTTAGCAGACCTAATGAGGCATAAATGAAGCTTTATTGTGTCGGTATTTTATCACTGACGGATACACACAGCAACTTTTAGGCTCCAACTGGTTTTTGTGGTCGACACCAAACAAATTGGATCTGTGGACGGAGACTTGGTGGTCTGTTTTTGATCGTCTCCCTCTCTCCTGTCGATTCTGCCTTCATTTCCTGGTTACTTTCTCTTCTTCCTACCTGCCTCAAGGTCAAACCTTTCCTCTCTGTCTCTCTGAGACATCTAACCTTCCACCCTTGCAGCCCCCCCCCCCCTCCTTCCCCCACCTCCACTGATCACTCCATAGTGGATTAGCTGCAGATTGTGATAGCGGTCTGACCTCGGCTGGCCCTGAAAAGGCCTGCCAGCTAATTGAAAGAGATCGCACTACTCTGCAGGATTAGAGGCTCCTCTGTCTGGCCCATTATTACACACATGCACACACACAAATAATCACACAAACTGAGCGAGATGGGCGGTTTATTGAGGTTTTCAGATATGTCAAGCCAGAAAGGAATTGCTTGCAGTTGCAACACGGAGAGAAATGAGAAATGTGACTAAGACCTCAACACAAATTGAATGCTTTGTGTGTGTGTGTGTGTGTGTGTGTGTGTGTGTGAATGTGCGTGCGCTCGTTCGTGTGTGCATTTGCCTCTGCAGAGCCCTATTTGGGTAAGTGTTCGTGCAATTGTCTGCACCTGTCAGTGTGTAGCTGTACCTGAACAGCATTAAAAAAACAAGAGGAAAAAAGCAGCAGAGCTGTGGCCCTGGGTCTTTAACATTGAAATGGAAAGCAGCAGCAGAAGAGCAGAGGTAATCATGGACCACTCCCTCAGCTGAGCTTCATCTGCAAGTAACACAACTAACATCTGACCCTGTGAGTCCAGTGAAGAATGAGTCTGTGGACGAGTCCAATGCCAAATATGCATATCAAAGAATAAATCTAGGTTAAGGGGCAAATATAAGACAGATTTGTGCATGTAAATTACAGGATGGCAATTTGTGCCACTGCAGTCTGCCACATAATAAAACTACAAAATTATGTAGAGAGCACACAGACTGTAGTTGATTTATGTAATGTGCAGTATACAGTCTGTGTATATGTATTGAATTATTACATGAAACTCTGCCTGGAGCCAGACAGCTGAAGAAGTTTAGAGTTGGTAGGCAGATCCGAGAAAACCACAACTACCGAAGAGCTGGAAAGAAGCCCAGGGGCGGTGTGTGTACAGTGCATGGCCAGCCTGTGTGGAAGTGTGGGCTCGTTTGCGCTCGCATTCACGGCTCCCCCACACGCCGCCTCTCCTCTGATTGAAACCAGCAGCAGCCCAGCTCAACTCAATGAGCTCACCCGTCTTCCTGGCTGGAGCAGTAAAAAGGGGAGTGTCTAGAAATCCTGACTGTATCACCCCGCAGAGGCCCTCAGACCTGAAATATTTAGGAACGCAATGTAGAGAAACAAGAACCCCTCTTTAAAATATTTAGACTATATACCAAACAACACTCAACCCCCTCAGCCTTTCTGTTCCTGCTCCAACTCTGCTGGCTGAATATCAATAATGCATCCTGTTTCAACTGGATGGATACGTTTCAGTCGAGTTGATGTGGAGTTGAATACGGCGCAGAGGAGTTTGATAAGTTTCTGCATTGGAAGCCATAGCTGGTGAAGTTTTAGTAAGACCTTTAAAGACCGAGGCTCGTTCCCAGACTGATAACTGATTGATAAGGCCGCGGCTCAGCCATATTTTAACCAACAAAGACTCCCAGTGGTCAAGTCAGAGCTGCAGCAGCAAGAAGGAGGCGTATCAGTGGTTCACTCAGAGCTTCAAAGCCGGCCATTAGCAGCCAGCAGGATCAAGCAATAATCAAACAAAAGCTTCAATGATAAATTCCAAAAGACAGTATAATGAAATACTGCAGGCTTCTTCTCTGACTCTTCAAGACAGCCAGCTGTCACCAGAGAGACCTTTCACATTTCTGTGCCTCTCTCTCTGTAAAAGATTTACTGAAACGAACATGATGAGCGTTTCCTTTATCAGATGTAATCCTTTCATTGATCTCAGCTGGTGGCTGCAGCCAGTGCTGTGACTGCTATTAAAATGTATAAAAATTAGCTTTTAATAAACTAAACATCAGCGCCTGTAAAATGTCCAAGAGAAAAGGTGTTGTTTCTGCAGCAGAAGAATACGCTTTTTCTTTCTTAAAGACTTGTAACATTTCACTTTAGGTCTTTGTCTCTGGCACTGCGATGGTCTTGAAGGACTGCTGCCGTCTGATGTTTGGCTCGCTTCCCAGAAAATAATCTAGCAATGAGACTTGGTAGAAATAACCACTCTGTTCTGTGCAGCAGGCGCCCCCCCCCCCCCCGTCCCCCATTCCTCTGTTTTCACCTCTTGAACCCTATTTTTGTTCATTCTCAGTTCATCAAAGGCCTAATCCCCTCTATTAATTCTGCTAATTCCTTCCTGTACCACACAGCCACTTTCCCAAATTTACAGCTATTGTGTTTTATGGGAGTATTTTGAATCTTAAGCTAATTATAGGTGTTATGCTAATTAGGTGTCAGTTTTATATATATATTTATATACACATATATACACACACATCTACAGCACAGAACAGGAAATAATCCTCAAATAGCCACATACTTCTCTCCAGCTCTCTAATAGTGGGCCATTATTCTCCATAAGTCAACCTACTTTTCCTGTATATTTACATGCAGCTGTTCCATTTTTTGCTGCATGTGAAAGAAAACCTTTTCTAGTTCTGCATTTGTGGCGTGAATCTGGGGGCACAAGACATTTCTACACTGCTTGTGCCGAACTGTATATCCTCTTAAGCAGCCCAAACACCAAAGGTCAACAGTGACTGGAAAATAGAGAAACTATGAAACTCACATTTGACATTTCAGTCTTTTAGCAGCGAGCGCACACATGGTGAGGGAGCAGGCCACACGGCTGCTGCTGTGCTCACAGGCTGCAGATGGGACTGAACTCTTGACCTTTCATTAATAAGATTTTTTTTTGACCCCCCCCCCTTCTCCCTTCTGCCCTAAACACACATCTACCCTTCATCCTCTGCTGGCGTCTCAGTCAATTTTGAAGGACAAGGTAGTCGGACATGAAACAGTGAACCATGTAATATTAAAGAACACAGTTCGATACAGCGAGTTTGTTCCTTGGGGCTGACTCTGTGGTCTGCACTGACACGGCTTTAACTACGTTCAGCTGTTTCCAGGTTTCAGCTCCTCCTGCTCGTTAGAGAAAGTAAAGTGATGCCTATTTTCATTTTGATTCAATATACAGAAGGAATGCATTTAAGGAGCGAACTTCCCCGCAGTGAGAACAACCGCCATCACTAACATTTTAATGGTTAGCAGGTGAGATAGTCGTCTCCCAACCGGTCCCAGAACATCAAGTCGCTGCTTAGCTGCTTTCTTTTAATAGGCGGAGGGGTAATCAGTGTCGGGGTCATACATCATCGCTGTGTTATTAAAACTAAAATGGCTACAGTGGATAAATGTGTACTTAAAATTAATAATTTACCCGTTTTGTCACCATCTTCTCTCTCATGTCTGTTTGTGACACTCTTCTGGAATTCCTCCTTAATGAACTATTATTTGAATCTTATTGTGCTCTCCCGCATCTCCCAGGATGCTTTTAAACAACTCGGGCGATGTCACTGCGTCGGGCGACCGCATGATGAGATGCGAGCTAGTCGGCATTTTGAAGTTTACCCGTGGTTACCCTGCAGGAGCGTCGATTACGGCGACAATAAGTGGAGCTAAAATTGTTTATCAATGCGTCTTTTTCGCCATATGTGCTGTGTAATAATTATTATGAGAAAGGAGCTCTGGCTGTTTAACCCCAGGGAAGAGATATCTAATAATGATACGTCTGCATTTCTGCTTTGGATGTTTAATCTGTTGGTTTTCATTTATAAAACTGTCTAATTATGTCTGACTCCAGCTCTGATTAGAGTTATATTTCTACAGACAGTGTTTTCTTTTGCTTTTTTATTTTTTTATTTCTTATTATTATTTCCCAGTTGCAGTAATCTGTTGACTGGAAGGTCATCCTGCTGTGAGACGGATAGAGGAATAGACTAAAGCTCCTGTTGGTGGGCACCTGGAGATGTGGAGGTGAGATATAATCCTCCCCTACCTCAAATCTCTCCATTTGGAAGGCTCCACACCTCCACCGCATGCCTGTATTTATGTGTGTGCGTTTGTGTATTCCCATCAGGCCTCTGTGTGATAAGCTCCACCCCAGAGGCTCTGTCCTCAGCTCTTATCTCCCCGACAGACATTACCCCTGCATGGCCGCAGCCCCAACAGTCACACCGACGGGGTAAAAGTGGAGCTCTCTGTGTTCTCTAAAAGTTTCTATCAGATTTCTGCAGCTTTGTTTTCTGTCTGTCAGACAGGCAGTTTTTTTTTTTTTCCACAGAGAAAGCACTACTTCCTGTCCCGGTGTTGCTTTTTCTTTGGGGGGAGTAAACTTGGTGGGGCTTCACTTGGCTCTGGAGATGGAACTCATCCGTCCCGACCTCAATGCCAAACTTTGGTTCATCCAAACGGTCTGAGTTACAGGTGACAGATTAGTAATTCCTCAGATCCAAATTGACGATGAGATTAAAAAAGGTTTCCACATCAATTAAATTAGATTAATCTATTTAAAAAAATATCTTGTACCTCATATAGATATATTTAATCTGGGCATAAAGCCGTCCACAATCTAAAATCTGTAAAACAGCAAAAAAAAAAAAAAGTGATTGTTAATATAATGGACCCATAAAAACGGCGGTTTCTTTCTCCGAGCCGTGTCCTGGTGGACTGAATATGACACATCAGCATCCAATTCAGCAAAAGATTGTGAAAATTAGATAATTAAAATACTATTTCTTCGAGTGCTTCCTAATTTTTAAACACATCTACTACAGAGAAACACGTTTGACACAACGTGTTTGTTGTACACCGTTTACTGCTCCTGAAAGCTGAGCAGCCGAGAAATCACAGCTGCAAGAGCGCGAGCTGACCGGTGAACTGAACGCAGTAATAATAATAATAATAATAATAATACAGCAACCACAAAGAAATTATTATAAGGCCTACAAATTTTGATCTTCCTTTGCAGAAAAAGTCAAGCCAAGTATTTATTATTATTGTTTTTCGATTATGGTAACAACCACCACCGCTGCACTTGGCCATGTCACAACCGCATCAGACAGATCCATGACTGTATCCACGCCGCTCCTGCTCAGTCAGATGCTGCTTCTGCGGTCTGAGCCCCCAACTGGAGGAAACTCAATCGGCTCCCTCAGGATGTGAAGGTCAGATGGGATCTGACCAGCAGTCGGTACAGCTCTGACTTTATATTTACATTTATATTTACGTTGCAGTGGAAATATTCCTGCGGCAAATTAGCTGCTATATGAGCAAAGGAACTCCACAGCAGCCCCCCCAGTCGAGTTCATGCCGCTGAGGTTGAGACGCGTGCGTCCTAAAAACTCAAACGAGGAAATTCTGATCAAGTCACGTGCGACGTGATGGACAACAAGGAAACAACGGGGGAAAAGCGAGGGACAGGAAATATCCCTGTGAAAATCAGGACAGCAAATCATAATCTGTTCTTTTCATTGTTTCTCTGCTCACGGCGGCTTCAACACTAATATTCCCGGATTCATTTTGCCTTTTCACAGCTGATTACACAATTAATCGATAGAAAACTAACTGGCAACAATTTTACTAGTCAAATAATCTTTTCTGTTTTTTTTATTTTTTTCGTGAAAACTGCCATACTTTTCGGTTAAAGACCAAACAAGCTGGAAAACATGGCATGTAAATTTTTCATGTAACAAATTTAATAAGTACGATTAATCAGGGAAATAATTAACAGATTTGATCGTGGAGATTCTCATTAGTTTCAGTTCTGCATCTTTTATCAGGAGATTTTGACAGATTTACATTTTTATTAGTCTTCAAAATATATGACCCGAATATAATTATTCCACAACTCCACAGCTTGTGTTTTTGTGCGAACATACAGTATGTGTGTTTAATTTTGCCTGTACAGAGCTTAGCCGGAGGTTTATGTCCGAAAGAGTCAGTGCCAGCATTTTCCCCCATGGCTAGATCATCTGATTATTTTATGCGCAGAGCTGCATGGTCCAATTTGTTTGTGTGTGCATGTGTGAAAAGTTGTGATTATGTGTGTGTGTGTGTGTGTGTGTGTGTAGTAAAATATGTGTCTTTCCAGTGGACAGCTATCTCGCTTGCCACAGGCAATCCAGGAAATGCTTCTCCACTGGTCCCCTCAGATGTGACTGTGTGCATTAGTTTGCAAAAGGGTGGTTGTTTATGTGCATGTGTGTGTGTGTGTGTGTGTGTGTGAGTGCGCACATTTCAACGGCAACAACCGCCCCCAGCTCAGTGCCAGCTGGACTCCCCATGAAAGGAGTGGATGTATGAGGGGTGGATGGAGGGATGGGTGGAGGGGGGAGAGGACAGACGGGGTCGCAGCTTCCTGCCAGCTCGCTCTTTCAAACTGGACCAGAAGTCATCAGAGTTTTCAGAAGAGTTTCCTGCCACCATCCATCCTGCTGTTACCTCCGTTTGTGCCTCTCCAGCCCCAACACTCGCTTTTATCACCATTTTCAGCCCTTCTGCAATCTCGGCCCTTTTCCAGCCACCCCCCCGTACCTCCACATCCTCCACTCCAATCCTTTCTTTCTGCCAACATCCTTTCCTGCTCTCTCGGTGCACGGTGCGCTGGGCACATCCAGCTGGCGCCATGGCAACTAAGCAAGTCATGCATAGCTGGCATCATGTGCATGTTAATGGATGGGACTTGAGGGTGGGGGTTTTGTTTGTAAGTCAGTATCGTGTAGTTGTTGAGATGCTAGACACATTTCGCTCCAGTCAGCAAAACACTCGCAAAACTCCTTTTAACATCTGAGAGCCCAGATTACTCCGACTGCGTTTACGAGATCTCTCAAAATACCTCCAATTGCCATCCACCTCGTCCTCGTTCAGCTGCCCCTAACCCTAACCCTCCTTCTGCACTGTCCTACACACTCTACTTCCTTCTGGCTCACCTCTCGTTACCCCCCCATCTCTTCTCATGCAGCCCCTCGCCTCCTCCTCTTCTAAATCGCGGCCCCGGCAGAGGCTGAGGGGAGGATCATGTCACGTGACGGCTGCTCGGCGGCAGCAGGAAAACAAAAAAAAAAAAAAAAAAAAAAAAAACAGAGAACGTGGTACTTTCATCTACCATTTAACAGAACAGAGAGAAGCCGTTAACAGTTCTCAGCAGGGAAATTAGCTGAGTGTGTTGGGCCCGTGTACACAAAGCGCCGGGGTATTAACTGTTACAATGAAAGCCGAGGCCTTCCGTGCCGGAAACAGTTCAGATCTCACGCTGAGAAACTTGGAGCGGCTTTTATCACTTCACTTCATGACCAAAGGTTTGCTGATGATGGTGTTTCTTCAGGAAAACACAGTGAAGTGTTCAGTTGTTCTCCATTTGAAATAGTAAGATTTACTTTTCATTTCCGAGCTATGTTGGGAATAAGCGTGAACCCTCCGTGGTGTCACCCATACGGTAGGTTTGTGATCGGCTATTTTCATTTGGTTAGTTTTTTGAAGCCGTATTTGGAGGAGAAGGTGAGGCTGAAGAAAAGTGAGGGCTCTGAGCTGCTTCGTGATCCATTTTACTGAAAATGGGACCGTAATTAAAAAAATTATTGTGTTGCACCAAGACCAAAAACTCACAAAGGAAAACGTTTACTGAGGTAATAAGTGAGGAGGACGACCATTTTCACATACACTTCAATACAAGCTGGCTCCTAATCATTACATTTTAAAAACTGTCTATGTTTGGGAGGACGCCAGCAGCTGCTTAAAAGAACGTGTCCACCTCCGAATGTGGTCTGAAATCAGATCACACACAGCCCTCGGTGCATCAGATGCATCGGTCTGATTAGCTGAAAATGTGTGTGACATAGAAAAGGTGGGAAACGAGATCAGATCTCAAGTGGTCATTGTAGATGGATTTTAAATCCAGGTGTGAATGTATTTAGTTCTTCCGCTCACAGACACCCGAGCACGTCGATGACAGACACATCTGTCAACTGAATGCACGGCGTACTTGCTCATTTACAGGGAAAAGGAGGTGTGAACAGATGTGCTAAGAGCTGACCACTTATTGGATCATCAAAAACACACGTTAAAGCTTGTCTTTTAAGAGTCATATTCAATTAAAACACCAAGCTGTGTTTTCAGCGGCGAATCCCCCCCCCACCGGCAGCCTAATCGATTTTCAGCCACCACAATCTACTCCGAGGTTCTCAGCAGAGCGGAGTTCAGCTCTGATAATACCCGTTTTGACTGCAACCTCACAGCAGAAGGCCGCCTGCCTGCTCGGTGGAGGGGTCAGCCGGGGGCCAGCCAAAGTTGCGTCTCGCACTCGACTGAGTGGCTCAATATATTCATGTTGCTGCTGCGAGTGACGGCAGACAAAGCACCCTTTAAAAATGTATTCCTGCGTTGTCTGAGCAGTAGGTGTTCTGCAGGAGTTGTTGAACCTCCGGGAGCCGTTAACCAGCGGTATGAAATGTGAGGCAACGAGGAGATGTAAGGACATTTTCAGTGCTGTTTTTGCTCCGGACGCTTTTTCTTTGCATTTTGCTGCAAGCTGGTGAAATGCAAAGGCGAGCTGCTCCGACTTTTACAATATGAAATGTCATATGTGACTCAGAATACATGTAATTCCACTTTTCAGTGTCTTGCATTTCAGATAGTTGGTCCTTTTCTGAGCTCTGAGTGAGATATTAATGTCCCGTGACTGACTGAAAGGACGAAGAGGCAGCGCGGTCAGAAGGTACGTGATTAATTCATCATGTGTTCGCCGCTCTAACTGCTGGTGTGCTGTAATTAGTAACTAATCTACTATGTCAGATGGAATGAATGGCTAAACCTTTTGTGTGATCATTTTCCCCAAAGGTGGATCAAATGATCCCGTCCTGTTGTGATTCAGTACCAGCAGCAGACCGGCCATCTGGACTGCTGGGAGTTTTCTGGGTGCGTTGCTTTCAATTTGGGCCAATGAAAAGGGGAAAAAAAAAAAGAAAAAAATCCAAGCAATCCTGCTTCTGATGCCTGACTCCGGGGAGACAGGCCCATTTTATTTGGGGGGGGGGGGTTATCTAATTATAGGTCAGGATTCATTTGCCTTTACTACACTTATGAGATTATTTACATTTGCAGTGTCAACATGTATTTACATGGTCAAATTTTCTTCACTGGATTTACATTTATATGCTGCAGAGGCTAAAATGATATAAACAACAAACGTTTGTTTATTTTTTGGCCACAGATATATAATTATCTAAAACTTGCTGAACAGACTGGTGCCATTCAATCACAGAGAAAAACACGGCGGCAAACTAACTTAGTAAAGTTTTCTTACTTGGACTCTCCATTCAGTGTGCAATATCCTTACAGTGATGGTGCAATATTGTCTCCGGATGTTTTATATGTACCATTTTAAATGTAAGTGATCTGGAAGTGTTTTTATGTTGCTGTGCAAACATTTATACAATGACCATAAAGGCATCTACTCTAATCTGATGGTAGTTCAGAGGTAATAAATCTCTAACTACATGTTGCAGAGCTTCAGTCTGACCGGAGCGGCAGGTCCACCAGAGCAGGTGTTTTGCAAAAAAAATATTATATATGCTGAAATTACAAAATGCATCTAAATCGAAGCGATAGTGATTACAAGGAGCAACGTGGCACCGTGATTGAAGGGACTCAAACAGGTCACAGCTCTGATTCCCAGAATAGTCGCTTATCTGTGCAGTCACATCAACACGTCCTTGAGCAACAGACAGATTCCCTCTGAAGTCACTGTGGAAAGTGTCAGAAAAGCCCTCAGCAATCCCACAACTGCTCTGATTCATTCTGATTTCTGGCACTCACCGTCTGTAAGTTAGCATGTTTTACTGAGAGATTAAGTCACAACGTTGCTTTACGCCCATCTACTCATTTCACTGTGGTGGAAACTGTGAAACACCAAGGACACTTAACACAGCAGAGGATGAATCACAAGGTCTAGGTACTTGGAAAGATAAAACAGAGTGTGTGTGTGTGTGTGTACTCGGTGAATAATGTGTGGACTCAGAGGTTTTACATACGTCTGTAAATTCAGTGTGCTAAGCTTCTGTATGTGTGCTCGAAGGGGAAAGAGTGCCCTCCCTGATACTTTGAGTCAGTCACAATGCTGCGCTTCCAGCAAGAGCAGTGGAAGCTTAGCCACTTCTGAACCTCCCACACATCCCTCGCAACACACCGCCTGGCTACAAAGCATCTTTGTTCTCAGAGGACACAATTCAAAGCCAGTTCTGATTTCCCACAGATTTTCTAAATGTGGCTTTCTCTCCATCTATTGGCAAAGCAGCTGCTGAAGTTGAAGTTTTGATATTTTGTGCTTTTCTTGGTTAATACAAAGCTCAACATGATGATCATGAAGACTGATTCTTCAAAAAAAAAAAAAAAAGAGAGAGAAATGAAATAAAATACAATGCTGTAGTTAGAGAACGACCAATAAAGCAGACGCAAAACCGTGCAGAACACACACACTAATGTGAAAAAGAAGACACTTTCTAGAAGGTTTTGATGCCTGCCTGCTGATGTGCAGTGAGGTGTTACAACATGTGGACATGTTCCTGGGTTTGTGTGTGTTTGCGTGCATGTGTGTGTGTGTGTGTTATTGCGAGTACAGAGATATGTATGTGTGTGTACGTGTGTAGGATCAATGTGTAAAAGCATCAGAGGGTGGAGAAAAAGAAAAAGCCCCTGACCCAACACCATGGCAACAGCAACTGAATCACCAGACTAGCAAACGTCAAGAGTCAAGACCCTGCAGAGAGATGAAGAGTGCATGCAGACACAGTGGTCACACTCCGTCAGACAGGAGGGCAGATGTGAAGGTAAGAGAGGAGAGAAAACTGAAATGAAGAAATAGCCCTTGTGCTTAGGCACGGTTAGTTGTTAGCTTAGAAACGGAGCGGATACAAAGAAGGGAAAAGGTTTGAAAATAGAAAGAGGGGAGAAAGAAAAACCAAACCTGGGCAAACTGGCTCACACCAACATGAAAGAAAAGGCTCTGATCCTTCCAACAAATCCCAACATCACTATGTTCGTCCACTGCGGGGCCAAAAACGCTCCGACGACGGCCGGCTCTCAGCCTCGTGAACCACAACTCAATTTTTATTTTACGTCAGGCCGCGCTGCAGTTTCCTCAAAAGAAAAGTGGTTTCGATCTGCAGTCTCAATGGTTTTGAGTTGGCCCTCGCTTGACGGTTTGGCCCCGCTGTGAGGAAAGGGTCGGTAAAAAGCCTCCGCCGTGCCTCGCCAAAATCTGACCAACGAGGAGGAAAACATGGAAAAAATATCCAATGTGAACATTCGGGGAAACCAGCGTCCCTGCAGCTCTCTGATCAGCCATGATCCCAGCATGTGTGTGTCAGGGACGTTTGTGTTTGTTTGTGTAGAAGGATGTGGCATGCAAATGTCCCAATGAAAGTGTGTGTGCACCTGCCAACGAACACAACAGGCTGCACATGTGCACAGTGTGATGTGTGGAGTGACATGAACTAACTGTCCTATGTTGTGTGATGCGTTGTCATGAGTCGTACGTCTTCCTCGTCTCTGCACGAAGATGCACAGCGGGTGTGTGAGGGGTCGGTGGACTCACCGATGACGAGGGTGGAGATCTGGGTCTTGCTGGTGCCGAGCTTGTTCTTCACCTCGCAGATGAAGGTCGTGTTGACGGCGTCGTCCACCTTCTTCACCATCAGCTTGTTTCCGTCCACCACCACTGTGTCCGGCAACGGCCCGGACGCCCTGGAGAGGGATGGAGGGGAGAGTAGATTTGATGAGATACCAAAGGAAAACAGAATGGAGGGAAGGAGAAGAGAAATGATGAATAAATGGAAGAAAAAGCAACGAGGAGGCCGGACAGTTTTCATTAAAGATGAAAGCAGAGAAAATCAAAAAGACAAATTGATAAGAAGAAAAGAAAAAGGAGAAACGAGGAGATTGAAATGGGATCGGGGATGATGGAGAGTTGAAGAACACGAAAAAAAAAAAAAAAAAGACCGACTGTGATATTCAAAGAAGGCATTAATATGAGAGAAATCACAGGCATGTGATCATTCCTTCTGTCGGTCAGGACGAGATGTTAGGATCATCAGAAAGGACAAAGAAGGCTTCTGTCATGATTATAGCAATAATTAGAAACTGTCGTAGGTGGACGGAGACTCACGCTGTCCAGGTGATGGTCGTCGGCGCCGGGTTGGCGTTGGCCAGGCAGAGCAGGGTGGCGTCTGAACGGCCGACGTACCAGTTGTTGTCGTAGCCCTCTATAGACACAGATGGCGGGTCTGAAAGACGGAGAGACAAAGAATAGAGTGAATACAGGACATCAGTTTTCGGTGTCTGGACAGGTCAGCCGTGCAGCTTCATGGTTCTCGTAGATGCCGATTCTGCACATTTTCTCGTTGATGATCCTCAACAATATTCTGCCCAGTAATGCCACATGCATCATTTATGTTAGGGCTCCCAGTTTGTGCAGTTCTGCCTGGCAGATGGACTCAAATATCCCAGAACCCACGAGCCTCGGTCGGGTGCCACTGCTGTCGAAATGTTACCAAATTCATTTATATTACTGGACACTTTTTTTTTTCTCCATCAAAAGGACACATTTTTATTTTATACAGCTGATCCGTATTTGTGCCGCTGCAACAGGAGAATGTGATTTCCAGCCTAACCTGGGAGGGCTCCAATCAGCCACACTTTTACCTCCAAAATTCAAAGCAGCTCATCAATCCTCACGACTCCACACAACCAATTAGCAAGCGAGCTAACCGGCTCATAAAGCAGACAGTATCTCGGTGAAAGGTTTTTCTCTGCAGCTCGTACTGTCACTAAACTGTGGTGGACTACTGTGTTAAACTGCAAGTCACAGTCAGACGCCTTTTCACGACACGAACATCACGCAGAGAGCTCGACGAGCGTTTAGGGAACTGATGGCAGACAGGCTGACGCCACGCATCTCTGGCTTTTTGAAATGTTTTATTAATCCGAATCAAAACGTCACATGACAAACGAAACATCGATGCTTGACGAGACGTGTTTGATACATCCTGCATGTAAATACGCCAAAAACATGGAAAGGGAATAACCCTTCAGCAGCCCCCCCAAGATAAAATATGAAGGAGACCTTAGTGGCTTCACCTTCATGCTTGTCGTGTTTTAGATCTGAAGACTGAGAGAATCAGAGGTGTGTGTGTGTGTTTGTGTGAGAGAGAGAGCTGGGGGTGACAGGGTGAGAGACAAGCAGCAGGACAAGAGGCTAAGTGTGTTGTGCGATGTGTGTGAGTGCGTGATTGTGTGTGCTCTTCCTGGAGAGTGCTGACCTATAAAAGCTGGTCTGAGCTCCAAAAGCAGATAGGAGACATGATCCCTCACACAATCACTAAACTAACACACACAGCAAGGGGTCACTGTGTGTGTGTGTGTGTGTGTTCTGCTGCTTCTATCTTCTTTGTGAGGTGTTGGTTTATAAGTCAGAATTAGGTTTAAGTTAAGGTTTGTACATTTGTGTCGGTCTTACAGCCCATGTCGCACAATCAAGTGTGATCTTCCAGTCTGGTTTGTGTTCCTGTCTTTGGTCATATATTATATGTGTACTGTAAACGCCCACACAGACAAACACTACACAAATATATGCTGAACCTACTTGTGTATACAGGCCTTAAGAGACGGTATGTGCATGTTTCTTAAAGATAATTTATGTGTGTATGCGTCGCCAAGGGTCTTGTGTAGGAATATGAATTTCTAACACATATTCCTCGTTATATCCTGAAACAGCTTGACGGTTCAGGCTGATTGTGTTGCATGTGTGTGCGTGTTGTCCACATTTGTGTGTGTGCATACGCAGCCTAAATATTGCAGATTATAGGAAGGAGGCCAAACAAAAACAATCTGTTCTATCTTTGCACCGAACGGCAGCGTGTCACACAGTTTACGACGGTGCTCTCAGCAAAGCCAAGCTGAACCTGTGTAATATTTTAATCCTCTAAATTAGAATGGTATTTAATGTATTAAAGCAAACCAAAGTGTGTGTGAGCATTTCTGTAGAAGATGTGCACCTTCTTGATCTTATATTCCTGAAGCAGAGAAGGCCTAAAATAACAGAAACACCACTAATAAGTCAAGCGGATACAGCTTGTCCCGAAATCAGACACAACAAAAGGAGTGCAGCTTTTACCACAGTCACTGCTGTCCCTCTGTTGTGTGTAATTACACAATTAGAGTTGTTTGCATTTGCCACAATATGCTTTGAGATGAAGTCCAGAGAGACGAGAGCTGGTGGAGATCACAGTAAGAAAAATCAAACATCCATGACGCATCATAATTTAAAAACTATTCCACGTCTTTAAGATAATGGATATTTATTATAGATTGCTGTAATCACTCGGCTCTCGAGGGATCGTGTGGTTAACGTGTCTTTGGTGAATAAAGTTTTAAAACAACTTTGCACGAAGCAGAGTCGGTTTTAAGGATGGATTTAAGCTCTCACTTTAAATCCACGCAGCAGATTTCACGCAGCTGGCTGCGTAATAAACTCACGCTATGATCAGTTTAAGTTCGTGAAAACTTTAAAATGTTAAATATTTGATATTCAGGTTCTGAAGTAAAATGCAAAGAAGTCAGAATCACTCCAACATGTGTTGAAGGCTAGATGTATAAACAGGGTTACGAAATAATGAAGTCACGATTAATGATCCAAAAAAGAACAGATTTCTGCCAGTACGTGTTCTTAGTGGGATCCAGCGCAGCAGCTTTGAGGTCTTTCAGATTGAAATGAGAAACGTCGATCAGCGTCGATCTCTTTCTGTTCAACTATCAGAATAAAAACCACACAAAAAGAAAGAAGAATTTGTGAGGAATGTCTGCTGCAATTAAAAACTTTTTAAAGAGATTAATGTAGGTATGTAATCTCACTAAGAAATGGTGTGTTTGATTTTTGTTGCAGTTGAGTTCTCTCTGTGTGTGTCACATACACACACTTTACTGGGACAAACTTTTCTGGTTGTGAAATTATTTTCTTTAAAAATTATCTTCTTGGGCTTGTTTAGCTAAAAGCAGGCAAAGTTGTAACTGAATGGACAAGATTTGTGATTTGCTCCAGATTGTGGTGATACTGATCAGTTTAGTTGTGACACTAAAATCGTGACGTGGAGTGTGAGGACATAGTGTGAGATATGATCTTCGTGTTTTAACTTGTGCACCGTTTGCTGTTAGATTTGGTATGTGTGTGTCGTCGGTTGGCTCAGAAAGACTTTACTGTGTGAGGATAAACGTCAAATGTGTGTGTGAACGTGCGCGTCGTCCTTACACTCCACAGAGAGCTTCATGGCGTTGTCCCACGGCCGCTCCTGCGTCCTCTGGTTAATGATGCAGGTGACCTCTCTGCCGTTATCCGTCGGCGTGGGGACCAGACGGTACTCGCTGCGTACCGTCACCGTCCCGTCCGGCCCGTTTGTGCTGCTGGTGGAGTGGTTGCCTCCCACCGACGTCAGCCATTTGATGGTGGCAGCCGGTTTGCCCTCCGCCGCCTCGCACTGGGCCACCACCAACGATTTGGTGCCGGCCTGGACCGTCACCACCTTGGCTGAGTTCTTAGGTTTGGCTGGAGGGGGGGAGAAGAAGAAAAAAAAAAGAGAAAGGGAGATTAAAAATAAAATAAGGCATGAGCGGATTTGCGAAGGTTGACAGGTAAAAATGGAGGCAAGATGGAAGAGGGAAGAGATACTACGAATCCAGATATGACACAAGAGACGAGTAGGATGGAGAAAAAAGAAAAATGGCAGCGCAGGGAGACAGATGAAGAAATAAAAGGCTGGTGAAAGGAAAGAGACTTCAAACGTGAAGCAGAGGGGGAAAAGAGCGAGGAGGGCAGCGAGAGAGCAGGAGGAGGAGGTTCAATCAGTTTGTTGTGCATATACACTGTGGCATCCTACTGTGGCTGTAATGAAATTCCAAGGAGGGGGAGGCATTCTGGTGTGACCTCGGGCCACTCAACATCAGAGAGAGAAAGTGCACACACATCCCTAAAAAGTTCAGTAAAGTATCTGAAGGTGAGGTGTAACAAACCATTACAAAGTTTAAAAAGAGAAAAGGAAAAAGAAAAATTCACAACTTTCTCATCTCCCACCAGCAGCCTGTGTACGCTCACTAATCCACAACAGAAACATTGTACCTTCACAACATTTAACTCCTCACAAAGTAAGAACGGCGCCTTCATCTCTGACTCGGGGATAACTCCGTTCTCCACGTCAGCCCGTGGGTTTTCACCGAGCTTCGTCGAATTCTCTTTCCTGCGGGTAATCCCTCAACTGAAGTGAAACATCAAACATCCCCATAGTTAAAAAGCTCACACATTAAAACAGTGATATCCCGAAACGCTGCTTTTCATCTGCTGTCACATCAGCCGCCGTTAAACGGAACCGGACTTCCTCCAATATGCGACAACTGTCTTTTCTGTGGAAACATCCATCTTTTCTTAAAGGAGTCTGACCTCCGACACGACCAGTCAATCCACACATTCCTGTGAATTTCGTGACTTTGTGACATTTTTTATTCCGTTGCTCTGCAGGATATCATTTTACTTGGCAATACCAACATAACAGAAATTGAAATGTTTTTCATATTAAAAAGGGCTGATAGGTAAATATTTCTATTAGTGCTTGAAATAATTGAATCAAGTGAAATTCATTCAGCTCAATAAAACCACACACAAACTCACAAACTGCTGGCTGACGTCCTGGAGGGTCGATACTTGAATGCTTCCTAATTTTTAAAGCCTAATTACCCCCCAAAAATTGTGTAATTTCACAGCAAAAATTGATCCATTGTTTGGGGGAGAAGTAAAGCTGCTCCATGTTTCACAGAGTTCACCTCCTCTAAAGTTTGATTTCGAACTTCACTGCTCTTCTGCAGCGTGAGCAGGTCTTTAAAGCCTTCACCGTGAAGTGCTGAACTCGTCAGGGCTCCACTTGACTCCAGGAAATGAGAGGGCGAGCACAACTTTGCTGGCTAATGTTCTCCTCCACTTTTATTCAAAAAGAGAACACATATGTATCAGCTTTAGCGATAACAACTTGATTTCTGATTAATTATTGAATTTCCCATTCCCAGTTCAGGTATGAATGAGTTAACCAAAGGAGAGCGAAGGGGACACAAACAGAGGACGACGTGGGAGTTAAAACAGACAGAGAGAGAGACTGTCTGCGTAGAGAGGAGAGAGTAGTGGAGAGGGAGCTGGAATTGATTTGGGAGCTTTAACAAGTTGAGAGTATCTGTCCCTGATGTGTTTCGTGACATCGCATCCAATTGAGCCGACTGCTGCTCCTCACGTCGGTCTGAGGTGAGTACAGAGTAATTAGAAAGCAAACAGGAAGCTGAACTAACAAAGGCCAATAAACACAGCAGCCAATAAACGCCCCCCCCCCCCCCCCCCCCCAAACACCCACCCACATCAGCAGCCAGCCACTGACGAGGAGACGGGAAAAAGGCATTACAGTAATCTTTCCAAACACCATTAGCTGTGTGACGTGTGTTTGGTCGAGGAGAAGAAAAAAGTTTCTGCGGACGCCCCCCCACTCTGTGACCTTCTGAGGAACACTTGGTCGAGCGTTGTGGTTTTCCAAACACACTACTACATATGCAATTTTCCGCTGTGTGCCATTTGTCGTCCCCCAGGGAGACATGTGTGCGGTCAGGAGTCCTCTGTAGACCGGACACTTCCACAAATTTGAACCTGGGACTTCCCTTAGACAGTCTTTGTTTTCACCTTGGCAGCTCTTACAGGACAAGGCCTGCGACTGGAAGATTTCCAGTTTTAATTCTAAACAAGTTGGGAATATCTGCCAAGTGCAAAGATTTGTAAGTGAATGTGAAGCCAGCTGTTGCAGGATTAAGGTGGCGTTCTCACAGGACAGCTGACATCTGTCACAGTCACAGAGTTTGTGTTGGGCGCCCAGATAACAACCAGCCACAAAGCTGTCATTTTTGGCTAGGAGGACACCAACCTCACCATGTTAGGGAGCAGAACTGTGCCAGATCGGAGCCAGACTTTGGTCTTTTGAATACCAAGCTCTAAACTAGATTACAAGTGGTTCGTTTCATTTGGGCAAAAGTTCAGATCCTGCCTGTATCCTACCTACATGTGGTTGGTTGGAGATGAAACATCTTTTGCATGAAAAGTGCTCACCGTTGCCATGACTGACCCACTTGAATGGCTCTAATTAACCAAACCTGACCCACATTCATCTCTTTTTGGGCTGTTTTACCGTGCGTGGCTCTTGAAACAGTTTGAAAGCAATCTGTACAAATTCCACAAGCTGAAGTCCATTAGCAGACCACTGTGATCTCACTCCACCAGCGCGGTCCACCCTGTGATGAATTTTCTGAAACACTTTCATTTTTCACAGATGACAGGACTGTGGTAACAGGACCGAAGCACAGATCAACAACAGAGTTCAGTGGAAAAGAAAGATCTTATATAAATAAAAAGTTACTTACAACCAGAAAGTCCAAGTTTTAATTGCAGGAAAACCGGAGTTAAAAAAAAACAACAAAATAAAATAAACACAAGTGGGAAAACATTTGAGCTGAGCAAAGACAAAACAAATATCCACAAAGGGAGGAAAGGATGATTGAACACAGGTGAAACACATTAAAGCAGGCTGACGGAGACAGGAAGTAAATTAGACCTGAGACACATAAGGGAAGTGGTTTCAAAATAAAACAGTAAGTAACCCACAAGTCAAAACCAGGGAAACAAATCCAAACAAAAAAATCCCAAAGCATTAAAACATAAAGTGTCAAACAACCCATGGATGACTCATACCGACGATCTCGTGACTTTTCTTGCTTTTGATTTTTAGTTAAGTATCTCAACACTGTTTTTTTTGGACAGACAAAAGGAGCGAGGTATAACTTTACAGAGCTGCTGTTGTTGCTCCAAAGAAATCAAAAGTCCATTTTTTGATTCACTTCTTCATATAATTCACCTGCCTACTTCATATAATTTACTGTCCTAGTAGGCCACTCCTCTCTCTAGATGGAGGTTTACTTGTGGTTCCTAGAGTCTCCAAGAGTAAATCAGGAGGCAGATCTTTCAGTTATCAGGCTCCTCTTCTATGGAACCAACTTCCAGTATTGGTCCGGGGGGCAGACTCTTTAGCAATTTTCAAGACCAGGCTTAAAACTTTTCTGTATGACAGAGTTTATAGTTAAAAAGTTAAAGTTCATTTACTCTTTAGCTATGCTGCTATAGGCCTAGACTGCTGGGGGAAGGGGAAGGACTGAGCACCTCTCTCTCTCTCTCCCTCTCCCTTCCCCCCCCTTCCCTCTCCCTCTCTCTCTCCCCCCCTCGCATGCGCCGTCATACCAACAACCTGCTTCTCCGAAATCCCAGTTTCTCTCAGTTCCAAGCATGTGCATTGCATTTACTAACCATGTTTTCCCGAAGTCTCTGTCTCCCCCAGCTCCTCTCCTCTCTCTCTCCCAGCTCCTCTCCTCTCTCTCCCTGTCCTCATCCTGCAGGTGATGAATCATCACCATCCCATGTTCCTGCACTGCCTGCTGCTCCCACATCTTCAAGAATTCCATACAGCATCATTCCTACGAACCTCATGCAGCATCATGTTCCTGCCTACATCTGTTTGAATATCCCCTCCTCCTGCTCTCTTTCTCTCCCTACTCTACCCAACTTTGCCCCCCCCCTCCCCCGTGCCTCTCTCTCTCTCCCTCTCTCAACCCAACCGGTCGAGGCAGATGGCCGCCCCCCCCTGAGCCTGGTTCTGCCCGAGGTTTCTGCCTCTTAAAGGAAGTTTTTCCTTGCCACTGTCGCCAAGTGCTTGCTCATCGGGGGATCTGTTGGGTCTCTTTAAATAATTTTATAGAGAGTTTGGTCTAGACCTGCTCTATATGTAAAGTGCCTTGATGTAAACATTGTTATGATTTGGCGCTATACAAATAAATCTGATTTGATTTGATTTGATTTGACCTGCCTGTCAAAATTTCTCCATTGGCACATCTCCATCTGTTTTGAATTCATCCCTGGACAGGGAGAGTAAATCCGAGTTCTTTCTGAATACCTTCATGAGACGGCGGCTGAAGCACAAAATGGAAACCAGCTAAAAGCTCCATTTTGGCTGGAACAAAAACCAATATGTCACCCGCAGTAAGCTGGGATTTTAATATGAAGCAGGATCAGAGGACAATGTCGGGTTACTCTGACATCGAGGCTGCAGAGCAGACGGATCAGGACTTAGGGGAACATATGAAACCTTCCCCCTCCTCCTCTTCCTCTCTTCACTGCCATACCCTGTTGGATTCACAGAAGTTGTGGTTTTTTTCATTATTATTATTTTTAGTTTCCACTGTGCTGCTTACATTACCCCCCCTCCAAAAAAAAAAAAAAAATCAATAAAAGCTCCTGGATCTGGTTAATTTCTTGGGATTCGTGTCTCACCAGCTGCCCAGGTTCGTAAACATCTCTCAGCTTGACAACGCTGTGGCTGAATATTTCCAAACATCTGTTTGGCTCTCAGACGTCTCCTCGACCGTTAACAATATATGAATATTCAAAAACACACGAATAGTTAATACCGCAATTATTCTGCTCTGCGTCTTGTTTTGACAACTCATTACCGGCTGCTGGAAATGTTGACAAAATGCATTTATTTAAGCTGGAGACCGCGGTAGCTAATTCAACTTGACAGCACATGCTAAGTGTCTGAAATAATAACAAAAACAAGCAGAACCAAAATAAATAATAATTTCTGACGCAAAAAATTAAAAACTGAAAACCATCTCTTTGTGCTGCTACATTAAGCTACAATTTTACAGATCCAGGAGGACAAACATACAGTCCATCCATCTTCTTCTATCAACCAGGACGATAAATGTTTCATTTTTTATTCCAGTTTTGGTGCATCTGCAAACAAATTTTGGGTATATGAAAATATTTTCTTTTCTTTTTTCACCTCTTGCTGTGAAGGCCGTGCTCACCTCTCAGTTTAGGTTGTTTGAGTGCACCATCAGCGCTGGAGCCTAAAAAAGTGCTGAGGAAAGACATCGCCTCTATAATTTCTGTTTAACCTTTTACTCATCCAGGGAAGGTTTGCTTTGCACACAGAGTTTGTTCAGAGCACAAAGCCATTTCTCACTCTTACACATATTTTCACCTGGGAGCTGCCTGGTAACAATCAGTCATATAGCTGCTGGCTGGAGCTGCTGGGGTCAAAAAGCTTCACTAAAGAACGTCTGAGAAGAAGGTGCTGATATGGAGACCGGCATTTTTTCCTGTTTTCACTGACTGGGACGGAGCTTTGTTGGTGAAAACGTTTTTGTTTTGTTTTTTTTTTTAGATGTAAAACACCGACAAGTTCTCATTTAAACTCATCGGAACCCAGAAATCTCTTATTAGACATAAAAAATATAACAAGGTCACCAGACAGCTAAAGGTCGAGACAGCTTGCTTTAACTTCAGAGCGCAGCCACTCCGACTGTTTAGCCACATTTACAACGTGAAAGCTGCAGTTTCCAAACATGAAACCACCGACTCATAAATGTTTCAGCTCTTCATTTATCAAAATGAAAAACAAATGACCAACGCAGGACGAGTCCAATTGTACTGGCTGATTTTTCAGCTGACTATTTGTGAGGCGTGACACTGGCTCTATTTGTGGTGTGCATGTTGGCAACAGATGTTAATCCCTTCAGTGAAACGGGCCCCTGAGAAACGAGCCGTGTGTCCCAGTTCCATATTAATATTATTCCAACACTAACACTGATATATGTACAATTTCACACTTTTTACCGGCATGAACACAACCAAATTCTCTATAACAAAACATTGTAATGCTTAATAAAACAGGTGATATGATTGTTGTAAAAGAGAAGTCATATCGTATTGAAGTCTATGGGGAAATGACCCACTTTATCAGTAGATTTATTACCTCACATGGTCTGAAATAGAGGAAAATAGAACATAAAGTGGGGGACCAATTAGGGCGTGGCTACTGTGTGATTGACAGACATGTGGCGACCTGCCTGCCAATCAGGACGGAGTACAGAGCAGACAGCTCGCCGTCGCTCCTCTTCAAAATCTTTTGGTTTCCAAAAAAAAAACAAAAAAAACAAGACGTCTGCGGCCAAATTACAACCTGGAGGCTTCCGAGAGGAAGTTGACTAAGCGGCGGGTGACTTCACAGTGCGCTGACATTTGGTAAAGAGTAAATAAATATGTGAAACAATATGCTCAATTTTGTCTGGACCGAGATTAAGAAACGGAGCTAGAATTTGGAGTGTGCAATTAGGACGTAGCTGAAGGCTTAACTACATTTTTAATGCAGTGCCAGATTGCTAGTTTTATCGCCTGTCTGTTCCTCTTTCAATGTACTTCAGTAATGTTAATGTTTTGCCAGGACACAAAAATAAATAAACAAATAAAAATCTCTTTAGCTCCACCCATCGACTTTTCTCCAACACTGATTCATTTCTGGCTGAGAATTGATGCAGAGGCTTGACTTAAGTATGCCACTTAATCATTGCGTCGCCACGTGGACTCCGGCCAATGACCCGTCAGTCCTCTGACCTCTGGACTCTCACTGCCTCAAATCCTAACAATTTTTCACTCTGAGGCTCAGAAACACTAAACCTTCGTCACCTGCCGTCATATCTCTGTCCTCCTGGCTGCAATATATTCAAAGCAATAATTGGCTGCCCTTCGTTTTGTATATTTGGCGATCAAAGATGATGTGATGTTGCTGCTAAGTGAGTGATACTTACTATTCACAGCACAATAAGTGGTAACAAGATTGGCCTGCAGTGGTGCTGCACCCAATACATTCTAACATGATCGGCTGTCAGGATTGTGTATTCATACTTAAATAAGCTGTGATATGATTGCCTGTCCTGGTGGTTCTCTATCCAATAACATGTAAAGTGATTGGCTGCCAGCAGTTGTGGATTCAATGTGGTCTAATGTGATTGCTCTTTCGGTGCATTCTTTTCTATGGCCAAAAGTCTGACCAAGAGAGTTTGACACTTCGGCAACTCGAAACAAAAGGTGAGGCGGTGAGCTTTCTCGCAGGTATTTCCCAGGATGCTTTGTGCCAGCAGCAGCAGCAGCAGCGGCAAAGGAGGGTTAGCTTGTCCATCTGAAGGCTAAGCCCGCACCAGTATATATGTCTGTGTTTTCTCTGCGGGACAGCCAAGCTCTGCATCTCCTGTGTGCTCTGAATTCTGTGAGAGAAGCTTCCAGAGTGGATTTTGTGTTGTTGTGTGAAGGTTCACTTTGAAAAACTACTGAGCGAAATATTTCTTTGCCCAGCTGGGAGAACACATGAAAGGAATTGTGGAGCACTTCTTTCCATGAACCGTCCTGGCTGCAACAACTGGCACACTGTAATGAATTTATTTTAATTACTGCTCGCTCACTGAACAGCATTTCCACACAGACTTATAGGAGACTATGTAAACTGTTTTAATGTAGCAGATAAGGAATCCCCAGAACCGCCTTTGAGGCTGGAACAAATTATCTGCACAAAGTCACCACACCTGAGAGCTGAACAAAGGTTTTGTTTATTTCAGACACCTCGGTATCTTTCAATTCTTCCTTTTACTGAGTTGGAGCCAAACAAATACAATTTTGTGAAATTGCATCAAATTTGTTGCTTGAGAAAGTAAATCTCTCACATTTGGCAAATAAAAAGAAGAGAGCACCAGGCAGATTGCATCAAACTGCACCGGATATCAATTCAGCGAACGCAGTTCAAAGTGTCGTGCCGTTGTGCTGATTGTGTGCGCCCTCAATCGTACAAGCACTGACTTTACGGGCCATATACTGTAAGCACAGCACTTCCATATGACAATCAAGGGAACTGTTGTTATTCACATTCAAGCATGAAGTGTGAGAGAAAGACGCCAGGAATCTAATGCCTTTGAAAGTGGAGTGCAAACGGGAGGACATGTGGGCGTTTGAATAACACCAGCTGTCTCCCATTACAAACAGGATGCATCCCCTGCTAACAGCAACTAAACATCCACTCACTTTCAAAAAAATCAAGGCACCGAGGTAACTTAAAGCGATTTTGCAGATTTCACATTCAGTGTCAGTCCTCCCTGAATGTTTGGGGTGGTGCAGCATGCCGATAAAAGCTAAACTATGGACAAACCTCGGCGAACAGGTGTATATGGTAACTTAACCTGCTGCTGGTTAAATAATACACAATGTCTTATTTAATTACAGCAGGGGGACGCTCTTCAGACTGCACTTCTCCTGATTCCCCCGACACACGGAGTGAAGTGGTGCAAGTGCTGAGCTAAAGGAGCTCTAACTCCAGCTGAGGTGGACCCTGACTGTGCAGAAATGTGTGCACGCGCCTGTCTGACGTCTTCACATGATCTGGTCTTGCCCCCATCAAGCTGAGTGAAACCCAGATGGCCTAACCCCAGCCGACCCGGCACTGACGGAGCCCACAGAGCGAACCCGGCGCTGGCTTCCACCTCTTTAAAGGCTTGACACACTATTATTCAAATGGAGAGATGCTGCCCCTCCCTGCCAATCCCACTGAGAAAATCAATTACTTCACTTAACAGCCAGTGAATTTTACTTTCTAGAGAGTCCTCAGTGTCAGCCCTGAGTAGTCATTATCACTACATACTGTTCAGCTTTTACTTTGATTCTTGGTTTGAGTCTGGTAATTTTTTTAATTTTTTTTATTTATTTACTTCTATTTATGTCCGTATGGAAATTCCCTTTACAACTTTTTTGTTCATTTGTAGGCTTATTTGAAAGAAAGGATGTGTCTGTTTTGGCAAAATGTAAAGTTTAATGACAGAGACCGGACTGACACAGAGCTTCATCACACAAAGCAACAACAACGACCGAAGGAACGTGAGGCTGCCCTGTCCTCATGTCGTCCAGGGAGAAGAAGTGATCGATAAAAAAACTGAAGTGGACCCACAAGACCAAACTTTTTCAGGAAGAGAAAGATGGAGTTTTTCATGAGATATTGCTCTCCCAGGCCGTGGCCACTGCCGGATGGAGGCATTCCAACTATCTGTTATTTACATTCACTAGGAAAATATCTATTTATGTTGTCAGCAGAGTATCTGTGGATGTAAAGATGGCTACCTGATGAGTTTGGGGTCAGAAGTATCATCTATATTCTATGATATCTGTGAAGCCAGTCATTGATCACAACGGCCTATTCAGAAAGTCCAGAGTCTCTCTGAGTCTAAAAATTTCTGTTTTATATTTGTGTGCTAACATACTTTTGATTTGTCATTCCTGATTTAAAGATGTTGTGGGAAACCATATTGACGCCTCTATTAGTGTAATTGGACGACTATAGTTGGTGTGATAAATCCCAATAAACCGTCAGAATTAAAGTCAGAGGCGGAGAAATATCAAGTGATTGTTTGCCGCATTTACATGCATAGAAGCAGCGTGAATACAAAGCTGCGGCAAGATTATCTCAACTGCCTTCATCTCGTTATCTCAGTGAAAGTCCTCGACAAGTAATTAATTCAGTCGTTTGGCCAAAGCAGACCTAATTGTAATTAAACCAAAAATTATGACTGTTCAGATCCTGTATGTTAAGAAGGTCAAGGCGGAGGTCAGCTCTGATGATTGTTTGTGTACAGAAGTGACAATGTGTTGGCAAGTTGTCACGGCTCACGCTAACATCTGTGGAGTATCCATTGAACTCAATTAACCTGCTCACCGGGACAATACGACGCTGGCGTTAACATGTTGCCGCTGCGCCCAATCAGTCTCTTATTAAACTAAGTCAACTGTCAAATAAATCCACATCACCTCCAGTTACTGTTTGAAAATACATTAATAGCAGCTATTTAAAGGAGCCTGATCTCCACTGTGCCTACAGAATATAGACCCATTACCTGCCTGTTGACAGGCTGTCAAACTGTTAATATTATAATATAATTCCAATCTTACTGCCCAAGAGAGTCAAAGCCCAAGTGCAAAACAAGCTCAAAACCACGTGGGCTCGACTTAAGACTGCAGACTTCCTGCTGAATAAATCAAATCAACACATTTGAACGACACTGCTTCTGAATACAGCGTAAAGGCTCATCCTTGACATGTTCAGCCGTGTCTGAAGGCGAACCTCGTCACCTGCTGTCCTTGTTTTTCACTGGATTTACCCTGAGGATATTCGTCAAATGTCCCAAATCGCTTCCTCTCAGATCTGAGGTCTGGTGGGAAGCTCAGTGATAAGCAGATGGCCATGAAGGGGCTTGTCAGGGCTGGTGTTGCAGAACAGACAAGAAGTCTTCGAGCACGACTCGCTTTTGAAGAAGAGAATCACCGTTGACCTTTTGCCTCTCTAAGTCTTATATACACGTAAACATGAGGAGTTCTCTGCTACATGTGCAGAAGACTGGGGCTTGTTGATTCACTCACCGAGCATGGTGAGGGTGGTCGTCCCTTGTTCGTTTCCTGAAGGATAGGTGGCGTATTCGCAGGTGTAACGTCCAGCGTCGGACATTCTGAGGTTAGAAATCCTGATGGACGGATTCTCCAGGCTGTTGTGCAGGAAGACAACTCGGTCTTTGAAAGCCGTGTTTGGGAAACTCTGGCCGTAGGTCGGGTGGTAAACGGCGATGTTGTCCCTCTGGCCATCAGTGGGCTCCCATATCCAAGACACCTGGAGAGAACAGAGTTCATGAAAAACACCAATTAACAGATGGATTCCTTGATGCTGTGGGATTTAACCTGAGCTATGTTGTTTTTTTAGTCTTTAGTTTTACATATTGTGGCAAACCGGCACCGCTAAAAAGATGAAAAAGAAATAAGCTCCTCTTCATCTTGTTTGCTGTAAACCCACAGTAACTGCACATCACTATCACCGGCTTCCTTTGAAGAACACTTTAAAAAAGTCCTGGAGCTCTGAATTCTTAGTAAATATGCGTATATTTATTTACAAGGCAGGTCAGATATAATTATACTCAGTAAACGTAAGCTGCACTGAACATGAAAATGTGTGTACCGCGACTGTGTGTTTGAATTAGAATTTATTTATGAGAAAAAGGTCTCTTTCACCTCAGATTTAATCAGCAGACTGTGAGGCAGCAAACACACACAAAATATATATATATATATATATATATATATATATATGAATACACAAAGACACACAAACACAATGATTTCTGAGATTTCTCTCAACAAGAACTCTCTTCCGCTCTCTCCTCTATGACAATTGAAATACTTTCACTTAAAGCTACAAAATGTCAAGCTCAATTAGGGCTGTGTGAATAAGGAGCCACGAATCTATTACAGGATGAAATTAAAGGTCTCTCAAACTTGCAAACGCTCTCAAGGACCCTACTGCCATTAACGCAGCTTCAAGAAAAATGATCTCACTGGCTTCTCTTGTTCAGATTTCTGGTATGTGAATGATATTGACGTCTCCTATGGCGGCAGTGAAACTGAACCACGAGGGAGAACGCCAGGATGTTGTACCAAATAGATTTTTCTTTTCTCTCCAGTTTCCAAAGTGACAGTGTCAAATAGAAACTGCCAGCTAAAGATGGAGACCAGGAAGGAGAGGGAATAATGTTTGTCAATAAACATGTAGGGAAAAGCGGAGGGGGGTGAAGGTTGTGGAGAGAAAGATGAAATTAGCGGATGGGTCTCCCTCATTTGATGTTGATTTTGAGGAAAATTATTTATTGTATCTGTCATTTTTCTCTATATGAACTAATTGGATATTGATTCCATCCACCAGTCACTGTGGGGGGGGGGGGTGTTACATATCATACTGGACCAGCAACTAACAGTCTACATTATATGAGATAATACGACATTTTCTGAGGTTTGGTAATTTCAGAAGAGTCAGATTGAGGTTACTTTTGTGTCTGTTAGGAATTACTGCTCATAAAGATCTTTCAGATGATTTCCTGTGTATATAACAGAGATAATGCAAATCACACAACATGTTATTGATCGTTTTCAGGAAATGACACACGACAGGTGACAGCAAAACAGAGTAGCAGATTCTCTGACAAGAATTCATTTCATTTTGTGTTGTTTTCTGTCGGTTTCATCCTTGTTGCTCCAAATAGACACGGTGGAAAACAAAGGCTTGAAGACTAATGTTAGCATTGCACTGTTTAACTCGCCACAAACAAAATCACTCCTCACATTTTTATCATGTGAATATTAGGAGGTAGATCATTGAGAAAAACTGTTTTTAATTAGAAAATCATTAACAGTGGCAGCCAAACCTCAAACAAAGGAAGGTGAGATGGAAAACTGTGGAAATGTGGTATTTAGTTTTGTTTCATGTAAAAATTGTTTTTTGGAATCTTGTCTTTTGTTTTTGCCAACTACTCCACTCTTTGTTAATGCAGAAATTGAAAATGTGCAGAAGTTGGCTGGATGTGGCTGAGTGTTTCGTGAATGCGGGGAATTAATTTCAAACAAAACCAAAAAAAGTGTCTTTGTTGGCGTCTTCTTATTCTGTGTGCAGACCGAGAGGATCATGGGAAAGGGCTCGACACACCAGCTGATTTCTCTCCATCAGCTGCAGTCAGTCTGACTTTTGGCTTTGAGAGCTCCGGTGCTTCCACACCGACTGAAAAAAACACAAAATTCATCTGCCAACCTGTGTGAGTTTGGTTCGGCCTCCTCCGTCGATGAACTGGCATCGCAGATCTACGGACTCTGTGGGATACGCCTCGAGCTCCTCTTCGACTCGGACCTTCTGAGCTGCGATAACTGGAGGAAGGAGAGGAGAGACAAAGAACGGTTATTCAATCATCTATACAAACCAATATTTCAAAAATGATTTATCATTTTGTTTGTTTGAGGTGAAGCTAAAAGACGAACAAACGGAGCGTGAGGGAGACGACGGAGACACTCTGGGAAACGCAGAGCATTATGAATCTACTGTTATTTTAATGATTTTGCTTGATTGATGTTTCTCCCTCCCACTCGTTTTGCTTGAGACAGAAGGGAGGATCGACCTCCTCGGTGTGCAACAGAGGATTTAAGACAAGGTTATAGCAAAGCATGATGGAAGGAGAGAAAGGTTCATTAAAGAGGATAATCTGAATCGTGAGCCTTTGATAACAAGCCTGAGGGAAAGTCTCCGTCAACTTTCTTCAGCTAGGCCCTCATTACAGTAAATCTTGTCTACCAGGAGGCATCGCTAGGGGGCGAGCCTCCAGAAATGTCACTGCGGCACCGGTTGGGCTGCTTTCATCTATTTGAAACTTGTTAAAGGTGTTTGTGTCTTTTTGCTTGAGCATAAGGAGTGCTGTTTGAGAGAGTGATGGGTCAGACGGGTGAAGCCCAAAAAACAAGCCTGAAGAGCTGCCCTGTTCGTTCAGTCCTGAACAGAGATAAAAGGCAGGCAGTCCGAGGCGGGCAGCGCCTCAGCAAAGCGTAGTACCTGCTGCTCTGCAGGCAGCGTCTCAACACCAAGTCTAAATCGGACAAGATGAATGATTTTTCCTGCTCTGCAACCGACTGACTCAACTGCTGCTGAGACTCAAATCACATGTAGCAAGACTTCTTTTGAACCTTTACCGTGTGTTTTTTTATTAAAAAAAAAAAAAAAAAAAAGTGCTGTTTTTATTCCCCAAAAAAGTCGGCATCACTACGGATTCTGTCAGGTCTCCGCTGTAAAGTAGTCTCCACAGGAGATCACGGCTTCAACTGGATTTCAGACAGACTTGACAAATAAAACTGATAAAGTATAAAGTGCATTTGATGCTTTCAACAGTAAACTTTATGTTCATTTGCATGAGAGAGCAGCAGGAAACCATGAGCAGGACAAAAATCTGCTAAACAACGGCGGGACAAAAGCACTCCATGATACCGTCTTGTTTTAAACCGCATGTGAGCCCCGTCTGGTCGTGGGCCACCGTGTGAAAAACGTGTTCATTAAAAGCCCTGCAGACACTGACATTTATTGTCTCTGCCTCTTAGTTTTATTTAGATGAGTTGTCCGCCAGCAGCTCTCAGCTGGAAAAATGACTACAAATGCACCTTGTTTTTATTTTACATAAATTATTATTATCCGTATATAAATGAACTTTAGAGGTCTTTTTTGAACATAATGCAGGTTTAGGGTCTATATACTGAAATACCCACAGCTTATTTTGACAAACTGTGCCTTTAAAAAAATGCCCCATCAAGATTTCTCTAACGTTGTGATGGACCCAGCATCCAGGCTTGTGGGATCGGTTTCCTAAAATCTGCTCTATTTCTATGGATCGCTCAGAAAGCAGCCCTCCAATAAGAAGAGTGACTCAGGTTGTGACTTCTCACAGAGGAGATATAAAACTTCACTCAGATGGTTTCTGTGACTTGAAACCAGAATCAGATCGTCTCACGGATACCAAAACTTTAAACACCAGAGCCTTCAATGATTTTGTAATCCTGACAGGTAGAGAATGTTTGAAGTGAACAAGAAAGAAGAACAAAAAGAGGTTAAAAAAAAAAAAAAAAAAGGATCAGGGAGAGCAAAACAGACGACTCGTAATCCTTCGTTAATGCAATCTAGACCGAGTCGATGGCTCAGTGTGTTTGGCAACTCACAAATGCAACCATGTGAGACTTTGGGTGACATTTTCCAAAGGGGTCTTTAATTGTTCACATCTCAGTGCCCCCCCCCCCCCCCCCCCCCCGCTCCCTGCCCTCTCATCCGGCCTCTGAGCCCAAAAAGTTAAAACTCTTGCAGGGAGACGGCCTCTCACTCTCTCCACAAGAAAAGGGGATAAGCACTCACAAAGCCCCGGCTGGCCACGGGTGGTTCCAGAGCAGAAAGCCTCTTAGTGTGTGAGGGATTGATTAGGACAATATGTAACACGTAACGGCGTGGAGGTGAATCGGCTGTGTGGGATTTGGCCTGCATGTCAGCTGTAAAACACAGTCACACAAAGAGTGTGAGTGTGTGTGTGTGTGTGTGTGTGTGTGTGTGTGAGAGAGAGAGAACTGCAGGGGCGTTGATTGTTTTGGATTTACAGCGTTTGTGCATTCACGTGTCCGCCCATGTGTGCAGGGATGAATTTTGTTTGTTAAGGCAGATGTATGCTTAACAATGTGTGATTACTGTACGTGCACGTGTGTGTGCGCATAAATCAGAGCATCCCATTGTAACGTGAGTGCATGTGAGACTGACAGTCTCTTCCCTGAGGGCGACAGTTATCCACTTCCACTGCAGGACAGATATGCATGAACATGCAAAACACAATTTAAAAAAAACTCCAGACTGTTTTTTTTTCCTCACAGCTTTTATCTGTGAGTAACTGAGCGTCCACCTCTGACTGCATTTCCTTCATCACCTTTCTTTCTTCTTCTTCTTCTGCATATAAACAAATGAAACCCATCAACACACAACTCCTACTTTTAAAGAAGCTGAAATGCACTCAAAAACACACACACACACATACCAGACAGTCTCACCAAAGCCATGACTCACATAAATGTACTGCTTATTTATAGCAGTCAATAAAACCTCCTCTGTGAAGCAGGAGAAAATAATAGAAACAAGCAGGGGAGGATGATGGTGGAAGTAAAAAAAGGGAGAGGGTTGAGGACATTAAGGAGCTGAAAGACACTGAAACAGCAGAAGTCCTGGTGGGTACGAGAGCAGCTGGAAGAGCAGCTGGAATATTTATGGGGGAGGAGGAATGTAAAAGAATAAAAGAGCAACAAAGAAAGAAGCCGAGGAAGGAGATTTATAAAAGTAAAGTGACTAAATCAGAGAGATGGAAGGTGATGCAGGGGGAGACCCGAGGAGGGAATAAAGAAGAATGGCTAAAAACAAGAGAGAGCAAGACAGCAAAAGGAGGCCACAGGGTGGGAAAGTTTGAACATGGCCAGGAAGAACTATGAGGACGAGAGAAGTAAAACACTGAAGGAAGCAGAGAGCACGAGATCACATCAGAAATGATTCATATCCTCTGAGCCCGACTCAAAAAAAAGCCCCCGTGGCAATGAAGCTGACTGCTTCAGAGAGACGACTATTTCAGTTCATATAGACCGACTGTGCCGCCCCGCTGGACGGGAAGATGCCACTTCTGGACGTTTTGTTGGGTGTTTTTAGCGGCCAAGTAAACGTGTTTGTATAGACGGACAGATGACACAGATCCCCCTCTGGAGCTAAAATGGCTAAAACCAAAGCAGCAGTATTCTTTTGTTAGTTCTTATGTGTTCACCAAAGTAATCGCTCAGATCTGATTAAGCGGCGACAGAAACACAGTTTGATTGTAAATAACAAGAAACTGAAGGAAAAATGTTCTTCTGCTGTAAAGACACATGTGTCAAACAAAGAATGGCTGATTCTAGCTTCAGTGTTTACTCTGAGATTAGTAATGCTGAAAATAAAAAACAGTCTCTATAAAGATCCACTGGGATTGACTATAGTGACTATAGAGATTGTAAGAGACACTTTCATAAATGACCACAGAGCTGGTTTGCTGTTTCTGTATCGGTTTCTCGTAACTTATCAGATAACGCTGACGGTAATGAGCGGATGTCAGCTGATACACAATCCTGTCCGATTAGAACAAGATTACGATCAGAGCCCAGAGCGTCATTAACTGCTGGTCTTTAATAAGACAGCTGAGCTGCAGACATGAGGCTTGTCGTCTCTGGTTCAGACCTGGAACTAACCTGATGTGGTTCCTCTACAAGTGGACTGGACTTAATAAAGGACTAAACACACTGAAGTCCGACTGAGATCCACAGTGATCCGGACTGGCTCCACAGACTTCTTCCACTTCAGCTCACATCTGTCTATTTTAGGTGGAGAGATTTATTCCTGTTTGAACTGTCATTGTTCACCGTTTTTTTGTGTCACCTTAACTTCAAGGATTGTGTTGCCACACCAAAAACTTTTCCTTCTGCATGAGGACAAATTTGCAGTTTTGTTTAATATTTCAGTAAATCTGTCAAACTCAGAATTGGCTTTTAAATAGACTTAGTGTTGAGATAATGGGAAGAGGAGTAGAAGAACTGCTGATTAATCTTCAAATCAAGAAAATACAATTTTCTTTTAAGTACATTTTTCAGTCATAAAAAGAAAATCCACTTACTTCTGCTGAAACAAATGAAAGAAAGTAATAACCGCTTGTTATTTTTAGTGAATGCGTTACTTCCTGCAGTTCCAACTTCAGACACCTGGCCGAAGTTCAACAACGAGTAAAATTTATTTAGATTTTTATACTGCTTCTTGATGAAGTTGTGTTTTATACATTTTTTACAAACTTCACAAAAGTCTAAAGCTCTCGCTCTCACGGTTGTTGGAGACAATCATTGGGGCCAAACTGCCTGTTCTCTGGAATGCCATACTATTGTTGGTTATGCTAATTCTTTTTTCTCTCCTAGAAATATATCACACATATGCTCGTCCAATCAGCGAAATTGGTGTCAGTGCGCCACGATGACCCCCATCTTTCAACCCCTTCCATTTGCTGCTTGCAACCCCGTGTTTTTCCACGATTTGCAGCTTTATTTGCCGTTGAACTCAGTGGAAGTCGCAGCGAATTGGAGCATCAGCTGAACGTAAATGGAAAGTCAAAGAGAGGAGGCGGTTAAATGAATGGCCACACTCTGCCTTCTTCCCAATGCACCAGAGAGATGAATCACAGTTAATTGACATTTAGAGCCTTGTGGCATTTGCCTGTTTATGTGGAGCTCCCCCATGTAGACACACTTAGCATTGGCAAGAGGGAGATGCTAAGAGGGGGGGGGGGGGGGGTGCACACTCAGCCACATTAACATCCGAATCACACACTACAGGCAGTGAACCAGAGCTGTTTTGTTTTGGGGTTTTTTTGTTCTTGTCAACACGACATCGTTGACACTGTGTCAGTTATCTAGGTGATTACCGACAGCTGCGAAAAGCCAAAATGAAACAAATGAACACAACCGAAAGGCTGAAGTTGCTGCACCCAAAATGATTTGAACATGTCGAGGACTAAGCTAATTTTATTTCTCCTCTCTCCCTCTGCTCATTATCTAAATATCAAATGATTCCTGGCACCATATGTGAACAAATTAGAGCAGATGATATGTAGCCGCAGGTCTCATGAAACGTTATTAGCAGTGCTTGTGTTTGTCTTTGGTAAAGTTCCTAATTTGATATATGTGTCTATTGCTAAAAAGGATAACAGGAAGTGGATTATAAACCAATAAGTTGTCCTGAGGTGTTTGTAAATGGCAGATTGTTTATTAGAAAATGCATCTGTTGTTTCTCTTCTTTTTAGTTGTCTCTCAAATAATCATTTTCTACAGGATAAAGTCTTTCTGGCCTGAATTTAAGAGCTTTAACTTTGAATGAGGAAATTGCAGTCAGCATCATTGTGGAGATTAAGGACCAATAACAACAACAACAACAAAAAAAACAAACATCTCACCTCTTCACTTATTCACACTGATACACAAAAGAACAAAGGCTTTCTCTGCTGATCGCTGATGAGAAATTAAAGTAACTCCTGCAGCGTCCATTAAAATCCTGGCTGTTGTGTCATTAATAGCTCGACAGTTACGTGTTTAATTCACCTCATCATCTTAATAATAATAATTTCACTATTTCTGAGGTAGCTTATCAGAAAGTGTTACACAACCAGGCTATGATAAACGTTGCCTTCACAAGGATTAAATTGTTCAGTGTTAATTAAATCTGTATGAGGCATTGGGATTTCATTTTTAATGGACGTGGAGGTTGGGATGCTTTTGCTTCTAGTGATCATGCATAGTTGATGTACTGCTGTAATAAACCAGAGCTCGGCTCGCCGTCTAAACTCCTCCCACACTTCAAAAGATCCTGTGCTGCTTTTGCTTTGACCGTCTACGGCCATCGTACAACAACACGACAATGCTGTAATGTATGTTTGACGTTATCTGGATACTTCACTACGGCCCTGACTGACATTTATTTTATTCTGTTTTTGGGTTTGTGTTTATGAACTGCTGCTCCAGAAAAACTTCACAGCTGACACTACAATACTACACACATGTGAGAGGTGCATTTCAAAAAGAAAAAAAAAGTTTTTTGCATTTATATATTAGAAGCATAAATAAATTGAGATGAACACCTGACTTGCAAAGTGTCAAAAGCAAGCCCTAACTAAATCTTCACACATTGGGGCCTTGAAATAAGAAATTCTGTTTCTCAATGAGTCCTCTTGTTAGACTGAAAATTGGCAATTTATGTTCACCGCAGTGACACAACATCCATCTCAGCAGAAGTTGCAGGATCACGAGGTTAACAGCATCATTCCTCCTCTTAGTCATGTGTTTGTCCTTTAGCTTTTGTCACTCAGGTGTGAGTGCAGGTTGATGGGCGACACCTCATCTTTTGTTGAGAGGCGGCAGTCGAGAGTGGCGAGCGATCAAGCATGCATCAGGCTCCGCGCCGCTAATGAGGGCTGGAGGACATCTGATAGATTCATGCAGTGATATTTCTCATCACAGTTTCACGGCATTTTTGTCGCTCATAGCTCGGGTGTATTTTTATATATGAAGAACGGGCTGCGGGGGAGGGGGGGGGGGGGTAGATGGGAAGGCGACTGGTCCAAATAAATGTTCCAACTAAAGTCTAGAAATAATCAAGCTGTCCAGAAATTTGAACGCAGGTATAATATTTTGTGTTAAACGTACATTTCTTCCTTGCCGTCTCGATGCTAGAACTGAAAAATGGTCACATATCGTCTAATTTTAAACTCGATGGCATGTGACACATCCAGTGGCTATCAGGCAACACTGAAATTCATCCGGATGTATACTTTTGGATTATATAAGTCGTCACCAGCAGCTCCTGAGCTGCTCTAATGACCACATGAGTCTGGCTGCAAAAGTATATCAGCCCCGAAAGACAGTGATGTCCAACTTTCCAGCAGGACTAAACATGCTTCCAGCCTGGGATAAAAAAAAAAAAGGAAACAAAAGAAAGAAAAACAGCCTCCAAAGCTAATTTTCTCCATCATGACGTCCTTACAGGGGCTGAATTTTGTTGTAACCCAATTTAAACTCCATTAAAGTCGGCTGGGTGAGCGTTTGCATGCCAATCACAGGCCTGCAGCAAAAATATCAGTTCCTCTTATTTGCCTATTTTTGAATCAGCATGGAGTTTGGCACTGCCAAGGTGGCAGCAGCGGAGCAGCCCCGCTTCAAAAGCTCCATTCCAAAATGTTTTGGTGACATCACATGTTCATATAGAGCCAATAAACAGCAGCCCACAGACTTATAAACAGGCTGTGGGTAGAATACGGGTCAGATTTGGACTGAGCCAAAGCTGGAAAGCCAAAACAAAGACCTGGAAGATGCCCGAACGCTCCACAGCGCCGGGGAAAATGACAGAAGTTAGAAATAATTCTCTCAGAGAGAAGCTTATCATAACAGGCAGCACCTTTCATACACATATGATCCACTGATAATTCAAAATATTGATTTTGGCTGGTTTGAGTGTGACTGGAGGAGCGGCACCAGTCTTTTGAAGAAAATCTATTAAGCCATTTATCACATTATTATTCTTTAAATGTAATACTTGCTGCAGTGATACCGATCACCCCGGGTTCAATATATTTCACGTACTGCACAGTCATTAAAAAGGTCAAAACCCATTAAAACCTGACGGCCATGACATTCACACCTGAGGAAAATGATATAATTCTTCAAACGTGATGAGGAAGGGGAGCAGAGGAGGCAGAGGAGAGCCGGCGTTCAGCGACTGTCTCATGTCACACACCAGGGAGCTGAATTACCGGTAATTGGCATTTCACAGCTCATAATGTGGCATTTTGTATTGGCTTTTCAGTAACAGGACACTGATCAACAACGTGGTGGAAGGAAAGGAGGGAGATTAGTTTTCACGTGGACAGCTTTAGTTTCACACACAAACGCATGAACTATGTGCTGGCAGTCAAAAGCTTCTGGCATCCGTGAGGATTTATTTTTTTTTTTTAACCACAAAGATTCTAATACAGCTGAAATTAATTCCAAAATGAGATCATATCCACCGTTTGAAGCGGAGCAGATGATCCTCCAGTTGTTCTTGAATGACAAACATACAGTAAAGGGATGTACTTCTGCTGAACTAATGTCACCTGAATGCAAAGTAACACATTATGATTAAAGATCAGACCTGGCTATGGGGTTGCCTTTGTCTGAAAGATTCATATTCTAAATTTTAAAAAATGCTTCTTCTATTATAAAATTCAAGCAAATAATCTGAGATTGGCATTTAAAATGTTTGATTATAACCCAAAAATATGAAATACGGGGATAAATACCAAGTTTTTTTGTTTTTTTTTAATCCGGTCCTGAGAAGAACAAAAAGTTTTAATACTTTGTACTTCGGCAACTTTGTTGATAAATGATCGGTGTGATTAGCTCCCTGATGTGATTTCAAACTGCTTTCTCTCTGCTGACAGATTTTGGGAAATGTGGAGATGAAATGTGAAAACAGATCAGGCGCCTTCCAGGTGATAATGCAGCTCTCTGAAATGTATTCATGAACATAAAAGTGACACTTTGACTTCCCTCAACTGGAAATTAAATTTGTCGAAAACGACAAATTTGACACACTGCTTCAAATCACACGTTCATTTTCAGAGCTTGGCGTGTTTTATTTTCTGAGCGGAGAAGGATCACTCCAAACTATAAATTAATTGAATATGACTTAGTGAGAGAAGTCATTTCACGTGAAAGGAATTTTTTTTCATAAAACCCGTCATGGATTTGAAACCTCCACAAAATTTACTGCGGGTGGACAATAATGTTTCCAGTAAAGATTTTCCAATTTTAAACAAAGATTTTTTGAATGTCCTGCAAGTAAAAGTAATGCACTTTTAATTAAGCTCGCCATTAATTGTCAGATAGGTTATGAGGTGTGACAGACTGAGCTACGCAGGCACAAAAAAAAAAGAAGTAACTTTTCATTTGGAGGTAATATTAAAGGGCGGCTGACAGCTCACAGAACTGGCATGTTTACACTGTGGGTGGCTTTTCCCTGTTACCATGATGTCAGCTGACAACCCATTAACTCCAGTTATGGTGATTTCATTTAATTTTTCTTTTTCCTTTTTTGCTGGAATTGAGGAGCTGCATAATCCTCTGTGGGCTGAGAAAATGATCCGGCCTGTGGGCTTATGAAACCCTTTCAAATCCCTCCGCATTATTTCCCAAGTGCACAGCGGAGTATCTCCGAAGAAGTCAGCTGTTATTCATTTCTGAAAAAGTTGCCGTTTTTGCAGATGTGAGACGTTCAACTCAACCACGTGATTAGGACTTCAGTGCAGTTCTCCAAGTGTGTGAGTCCGTGCACGTGTGAGAGCGTGAGCTGTTGCCAGTAATTGGTATTTGACACTGAATGACTTCTGCTGTATATAACCATCTTTAATCACGTTTCTGCCGCGCTTGTGATGATGGATGTAAGCGGGATTTCCCCTTCACGCCGGCACCTTTCGCTCCATTAGGAGTGCGATAAGGTTCACGGCGCTGCACACAAAAGCCATTGTTATCATAATGAACAGGTTGGATATGTAATTTAGTTACATTTTTCAAATTGCAGGGTATCGTGGTGTAGTGTATCTTTTAACGCCCAGCTGTCCAGGTATATCATCCATGAATCCAGAGAAAAAAAGTTGTCACCTAAAACAGACAAGTGTGGGATCTGCTGCACCTGCTACTTATATTTCTTTGTATGCAGCACTCAGTGATGACACAAAGGTCAGACAGCACATTTAGACTGAGTAGATGTGCACCAGAGTTTGGATAATCATTTAATTTCAGTGTTTAAGCCCCAAACCAAACAACATTTTCAACGCATTGTTAGACATATCCCTCCCTTATTAGCTTTATCACTCACTTGTGTGATATTTATCAAGACATATACTGCAGGTTTCAATTTCCACTCTGTATATATATTAATTGCAATTAGTGAATCAAAAAGCTTTGAAGTTCACTGAGCATACGCAGATTAACAGCAAAGCCTTTTGAGGTTTGGTTTGTAAGATCCAAACCAGAGTTTCGTAAGCAGTCAAACAATTGCTGGATCTTTGTGTCCCCTCAAGCAGCCTGATGAAAACAGCCGTTAACCCTGTTAACACGTCCGCACAACGGCACTTTGAATTACCGTAAGCTCACAGATGTTTGCTCCATCAGCGGTTTCTGAAAGCGGAGAAGTTGCGCTTCACAGCCAATATGGGGTCATCACGGTAATTCCACTCGCAGTGCTGCTGGAAGTTGGCAAATCCGCTCCTTCGTTGTTAACCGTTAATACGTTCTTTCGCCATACGGTAAACTGATATCAAAGGTTCTAAGTGTTCTGGAAAAACGAGCAAGAGCACTTTCTGACAGGACACTTTCTGGCGCTTTTATAGTTAAAATAAGCAAAAAGTCCAGGTGGACAAAAGGAATCTATTAAGGTGAAACACATCAAACAGTTCAACAGCACTTTCCTCCTGTTTTTCTTTTATTTTAAAGACAAAGGTGTGAGGATTGAGCTCCTGACTGAAAATTTGCAGGTTTCAGACCGGGGGCCTTTTCTCTCAACGCAGGATTACAGAGTTAACCGGCATCTTTGATGAGTAAAACCCAGAACAGCATTCAAAGCCTGAACATGGTCTGAAGTGGGAAGAAAAGGAGCCGTTCTGGGTGTTACATGGTGTCCAGATAACTTTATAATCCTGGTTTGTGAGAAAGGCCTCTGAACGGACGAGAGAAGACTGCGAAAAGAGACCAACAGATGTTTTTTTTTCCTCAACCAGCAGTGCCGAGGTGCCCCTGAGCAAGGTATTCAACCCCCTTCAAGGTGTAAGACTGTTACAGCACAGTCCAGGCCTGTAGAAACATGGAGGGCGATTTTAGCTCATCCTGCTGCATAAATGTTAAAGCCAAAAGTTTATCTGTGCGTTTGTATAAGTTTTATAATTTGTTCTTCAGCCAGAGTACAATCTGCAAATAACAGTCGTTCCACTGCAGGTTACGTTTGCACATTAAGAAGAACACCGGCAGCAGTGTGGAAGTAAAAAAAAAACAAACAAACAAAAAAACCCCAGCGGGTTTAATATCTAAGGTCTCTGTTTTCAAAAGCTCACCTTTGCTGGTCGGGCCCTGAACTCTTCCTGTATGACGTGCAAACAAAAACAAGGCTGTTCACCTGTGAAAGGCGGCGGCAGGCGTAATCGTCGGGCAGGGAGGAAAACAACATGCTAGAGAGCAAACGAGGAGCCGCGGCGCAGAGCTCACTTAAAGAAGATTGACTGTGCTCCTTTTCAGGAAGGACAAAAGGTTGAGGATACGGGAAAGTGGAGCGTGACGCCGTCCATATGCCGCGCTGCATTAAATGATACATCTCTGTCATATCTTCACAAAACAAAGGATCCGCGGCGGCGGTGTCAGTGGCTTTTGTTCCACGTGTCCTTTCATGGCTGGCCATTTCTTTTCATGCCCACTGCCTTGTTGATCAAGGCCATACAGCTCTTCTCACACTTCTATTTAAGAGTCTGGCTTCCCTATCTGATATGCTTCCTCTGCTCAACACACTGCTCCGATCACATGCCGGCCAGGAATTCATCAAAAAGTGAAAATGGAGAAAGAAAAAAAAAGGGGGATCAAGATACAACAGCTGTAGCTCTGGACAAATTGGATGGTTATCCAATATTGCGATGGAAGACTTCCACAGTCAATTAGTGTTATAATGACCTTTTAAGTAAATCTGAGGAACGCTGTGATAAGTAATACTGCTACGTCACATGATGAGCCTTTCAAATACAGATTTGATTAGCAGCTAAGCTTTTTAAGGTGTTGATGATGAATTTGAGAGCAACTCACAAATTCAGTTTAGCCTCCTGGAACGCCAGAACGAACAGATAAAGTTAATAGTGCGTATTTATCTCAGCCATTTACCATCAGAGGGAGCGGACATGCTAAGTGGCTAACACTGGTCTCACAGTAAGTAGGAGAGAACATTCAGACTGCAAACAGGAATGTCTTTAACATCTTATTTCTGTTTTTATGGTCGGGGAACGTGCGGCACCACAGCAAGTGGCAGATTCGATCGATAGACGCGTCCAAAAACTGCTAATACATTATTTGCCCTTAAACTCTAACAATTGTTCCCGCAGTCCATCGCGTGCTCTTCCCTCACGCAACGCTGGAAACGAAGGAACCTGACAGACTGATGTGGTTTGATAGCAACAAAAACAGCCGTCCTCCCAAAGTCGAAGCAGGTCGACATAAAGAAAAGCTAAAAAACATCATTCCAGCACGAAAACATCGGCCCTGCTGTGACCTTGTGGGACGCGACCCGAGACGACGTCCTACGAGACGACCAGCTCGACTGTAAGCTATCAATCATTCTTCCGCTCATTAAGCTCACTCCATGCTGCACACTCCGGGTACGTATGGACGTGACCCTTCACACGTAACATCAGCCGGGAAACAATCGCACAATGCATCAACGGCCTCTAACCAAACGGAATTCATTACGTGTCTCTGCAGCCAACAACTTTCAAGTACAGTTGCCACCCTCGCCATCTTCTACTGACGTTAATTAGGGCCGCGATTAATAATTACTGCGGCCTGACCAACAGTCCCCAACCCAAATACACGACAGCAACAGTGATGGAAAACACAGAAAACCATTACATCCAGAAGCTTGGAGCTAATAGCAGTCTTTCTGCTCAATGAACAAATTAAACAACCACAATTGCGGATTTCATTTCTGTCAGTCAACCGATTGACTAATAGATTCATTGTAACTGTGGTTGGGGCTGCTGCCATAGTCCTTCATTTTCTCTGCTCCAGGCACACTCATCTGGGAGAAGTCACCCAGGTCCCTGGATTTGCATTCAGTGCTCTATCTTTTGGATGTGAGGTGATGTCCGAGAGCTATTATGTCCACCCACACCACACTCAGGTGTATTTAGAGTCCATATAGCAATTATTTCAGTGCAAACTGCCTCCTTTCTGCTTTTTAACTCTCACCTAGCGTGCTAAAAGGGCTTGTTACACAAAAGAAACGGGCTCATTGGTGTGTGTCCTTTTTGTGTGCACAACACCTGCCACTCTCGCTTTCTCAATATCTCCGTGTCCGGGTGTACTCCAAGTCGCACAATGGAATACTTTGAAATTGATGAGCTTCAAGCTGAAAAGAGCCCGAAAACCGAGTCCTTTGACTGCCACTTAGGGGCCCCTAAATATGAAGAAGAGATAATGCAATGGAAATTTAAATGATCAATTATAGAAGGAAACCAAGAGGCTGGAAATATCTCACATTTTATGAGCAAAACAAATTCGTCTGAAGCAGATTTTTACCAGGCCTCACAGATGAGATGGTTTTAATTTGTTTTTTCTCCAAATCAACTTGTGACTCATCATTCCTGGTTTGGCTCAGATTGTGATTCACGGATGTAGATGAGCGGACTCCAACAATGGGGGCGGCTTTGGCTCATTTCTTCTCAAAGCGACGCAGGTCCATTTTAACGAGCGCTCTTCAGTGCAACACGAAGATGAAAGTAATGCGGCCAGCCAAGCAATGAGTCCTAATTACTGATACTTTCTGCCAGAACGAGAAGCCAGTGGCAAATAACCGGATTACAAAGCTGAACACAAATTAATAAGATAGAGAGACAAACACCGACATTGTTACTTCAGCTTCTGATGACAACACAGATCTGGGAGGGAGGGGGGCAGCCCGCGGCTCAGTATGCACAAAACACAACCTGCAGAAAACATGAACAGATATTCAATTATTGGTTTGGAAATGGGATCACCAGAGGCCCTTGAACTCCTCACCACTGAACCCATCCGTCATCGCTCATACTGCTTATCCTCACATGGTTGTGGGGGGGGGGGGGGGGGTTACATGGCGACGGGTAACCAGTCCATTAGCCATTACGCTCACTTAAACCTTCAGCAATTTAGAAGCACCCCGAGGGAACCCACGCAGGCTCAGGGAGAACACGCGTCCAACAGGGCCGCCATGCCGCCCAAATTTGGGAACATTTGGATGTCTTACGCATATTTCACCGTCTCCTGTCAGATAAAACATCTACAGTTTGAGTTACTCAGATCATCAGATGTTCAAAGTTTTATTACTGTTGTATAAATGTATGTATGTTTTATATAAATTCATTTAGAAGCCTGATCCTGAAAGTTCAAACATTTGGAGTTTGTGGTCTACTTTCACCACTCAGCTTACCAAAGTCAAAGGATCATCGCTAAGAATAATCACGAATAAAGCAGGTGATGGTGGTGATAACAGCACTTTTATCATTAGACCCCTCCTGTAAATCCTCAATCCACCAAACTCAGGTATCAGAACAATTAGCAGACACAGATTATCAGATAGAAGATGAATCGCTGTCAGAGCGCGGACACGGCGGAACATTAAACAAATGAAATACAATCCTGGAGATTTATCTGATTATTGATGATCAGTTTAGCCTCGGGGTCGGTCAGGTCATGTATACAAATCATTTCATAAACTGAGTCATAAAGTCATTTAGCAAATGAATCAAACTAAAATAATGACACAGTCCCTCTGGACCTCGAGCTGTGTTTTTATTCTGCTGTGACAGGTTCAAATGCCACAAGTCCGTCTGTGGCAAAGTTATTAATCATCTATTGATTCCTTCTCAAAGTGAAGCAACGCTCCAATTTGCAATAAAAGAAAAACCTTTAGTTTTGTACTAGCTGCTTGTGGGTTTATATTTTGCCGTCCTCCAAAACCACATTCCGAGGCTGTCTGATTTCTGGGCCACTCAGTTTTGATCCATTATGTGACACGACTGCGTTCAAGAGGTCAAAACAGAACAGAGCAGCGATAAAACTCATACGAATAAACCACCTAGCCATTCAGCTTCTGCTCAGAGGGTTCCCTGTGGGGCCGGAGCCGATGATAGGGGAGCACACCACGGACTGGACCGCGGCCACCAGTCTGTCACAGAGCCGACATACAGAGACAAATAACCATCCCCCCCCACAGGCACACGTCAGGATCACCATTCAACTTAATGGACATGTCAGCACTAACTGCTGCACCACCAGTAAGTGAAACTTTGATAAGAGTTGGATTTAAATGAGAGAAAACTGCAAGCCAGTTCCTCGTCTCCCTGTCTGAGCTGATTTACTCTTTGTTAATAAAGTGGTGGCTCTTTTTTCATTTCTTGACCATGAATTATGGAAATTTAAAAATTTATGTGAGTGAGTTAAAACTGTGACCTGACATCACATTTAAGCTGAGCAGGAAAACTGCAGGGCAAGACTGGGTGAGGCAAATTAACCTTCTCTTATAAAAAGGGAACGTGCACTTCTGTTCTGGTCTGTTAACTGGAGTTAGGAAATGAAAGAATCCACTCTGACACCGCATGCGCTGCAAATGCAAATAATAGCCATTTTCCTGCGGTAACCTGTTCACACAGTGTTATACAAGCTGATGAAACAGCAGCAGCCTCTCCTGGGACACAACAAGTGACCTCAAATAAGCTGCAGTGCAGACAGAAACATATGTGGAGGGAGAAGAAAGCCAGAGAGCACAACAAGAGCGCACAAAAAATAGAGCCGTATGCAAAACAGAAGAGGAACAGAATGGAAAATACCACCGACACAAGAGTGAGACACCAAGATGGCAAAACTGAAACCAGACAGATGAGAGCAAAAGTGAAGAGCAGAGCGGTGGGGGGGGGGGCTGGAGATGCAAACGAGAAGGAAAGACACAGAAACACAGTGAAATGGTGACGCTCTTTGTGTTCAGAAAGGAAGAGGAATGAGAAGAGATGGATGCAGGCCGGAGGGGGCGCAGAACACCATATGCCGGGACATTACAGGCTGAAATTACATAGGACACAATCTCTCCTAGATCACTGCTACAATTCAATTCGTTCCCCGGATTCCTGCTGCGACTGGGCATCTGCAGGTGTGTGTGTGTGACCTCTCCAAATCTATTATCTCTGCAGGTATCAAGATCACATCCAACAGTCGTGCAAGCTAACCAACGACTGCCAGCACCGGCTGGTTCCTATGACTGCATGTGTGTGTCTTTGATCTCTGGCTGTCCTTGCCACTCCCCCCCCACCCGGTGTAAACACACATATACCACACACAGGGTGGCCTGTGTCGGCACCAGGCAGTAACACACACACACAGTGAGAGCCTCCAGCTGTTTTTAGTCTCTTTCCTGTCTAACTGACAGACACTGAGCAGACTGATCTCCTCAACTTGAGCCGTCAGCCTCTCCTCCTCCCTCCTGCCCTCTGACTGACTCCCCCTCCTTCCTCATTTCTCTCTCTTGTCATCAACGGGTCTCCTGCTCTTCTTTTATCTCTCTCTCCATCTTGCTGACCTCCTCCTCCCTCCTTCCTTCGTTTCTCTCTATCTCACCTCCTCCAGACCATCTTTCACGTCTCTGTTTGTTCAGGGTTTGGTTGAGAAGTGTTGACTAAAGAGGAAGAAAAAACAAATCTTAGAAACATCACTGCAAAAAAAAAAAAAGAAAAAACACGCAACAAGAGATGAGTGTGGAGGAGTAAATAAGACCTTAATCCTCACTAAAGATCTGAGTTGGTTTGCAGACTGACTGGGAAACAAATTAAAAACATCACAAGAGCTGTTAAAGTACCTGTAACCTGCTGTGTAATCTATGAATCTATCAGCCACACAAACACAACAGTAACTGAACACACTGCTGCCGCTGCAGGCAAAAATTTTGGATCAACTGAAATGAAGCCTCAGTGGAGGGGAAACCCGCCGACCACTGACCCAGTCAGAGAGGACATGAAGGCCTGTGCCAAATTTCAAAACTAAAAATGTGAACATAATTGTGGCGCTGGAGGAAAAGTCCGGTCCAAAAGCTGTGGACGTTGAGCCGTTTCATTGGAGGAACAAAAACTTTGATCCGCTGACAGGAAACGTCACCAAAGTCATCTGTATTCATCGTGTGAAGATTGATTATCTGAACAAAACCCCAAAGACATGAAGAATAACAAGGTCAACAGCCAATACAACGGGGAAACCAAAACCCTCATTAACTCCTCGTTGTGTCTGATTTGTTTTTAAACTCATCGCCACATTATCCAATCACTGTTGAAGACTGAACATCGCTCACTGAATGTAAGCTAACTCCTCAAAGACATTCAAATGAGCAGCAGAAAGAATCAGCCGACGGACCTAAAACCAGCTGCAACACTGCATTCAGTTCGCTGACCTCAATGCATCACATCCCTTATCTGTCTGCAGGCCTCCAGAGCCACATCCTGCCTCCAGTTTTTTCCAACGCTAGAAAGCGTTTTGTTTTGTAACTACTGCCTCGGAGGTGATGGGAGGAAGAATGAGCAGATTATTTTGTACTCGGTGTTTGGGACGGAGCTTTTGTTTATTTGCTTGCAGAACCAGATTCCTTGTGAGACGTGTGCCTCAACAGTGAATCGCTGACAGGAATATTGTTCACGGCGATGAAAAGCAGCGCGTTCAAAAATACAGCTGAACTATTTCCAGAAATAAAATCAGTGTTACTCCTTAAAAAGTAAACAAGTCACAATCAGATCTGCGTTACACATTGAGAGCACATTGTCACATTGAGAGCATCACCAATACGGCACAAGGCCGGCTGAACATGTCGCCAAAAGTATGTGGACGCCGCCATGCACAGGTTCATTTTTTCCCCAGCGTTACTTTAATGGCTCGGGTTGGGCCTCTGACACCGGGGGCTCACTGGGTGGGCGGTGTGTCGCGGCTGCTGTCGCTCAACAAGTGTGAAAACTTGGCTCTATTACTTCTCACAGAGTTCACGGGACACTTCAATGATGGATTTCACTTCCTTATAAATTAATACCTCATTTATTTTTCATAGAAAATGTCACTAACATGTCACCGTCTCCACATGCAGCTGCTAAAATGGTTAAAAATATACGCATATCACCATTTTTTCCATATCAGACAGCGACAGTACGACTTCTGTGTGATCTCAAAGCGACAACAGCTCTTTTTCGCCGTCCGGTTTGGCTACAGAATGAAACATCATGAGTGAAAAAGTCGAAACTGCACGCCACGAGGACTGAGACTGGTCGACCACAAACTATTAAGGTTTTGTTCAAAACGCAGCAGCTCGGGTTGAATTCCCGCCCTTCTGCAGGTCTCCACCCCTCTTTCTCTCTCAAACCTTCCTGCCTCTCGCCAAAGACATGAAAACCGAAAAATAACTTTACAAATCTTTACTCGTGAGACGCCTCCACGGCAAAGCGAAGGTGTTTGTAGCTGCAGGTTGTTGATTTTGAATAATGTTTGCTCACGAGGTTTAACAATTCAGCAATATTTACATAAACTTACTTATATTGACTGAAAACATCCCCCAAACAAAAACTACCCAGCACTGATATACGGCGACGATCCCAGAGCAGCTGGAATTTATCAAACTCTCGCTCTCTCTGTTCATGAGACTGTCGCTCGTCCTCCTCCTTCCTCTCTGCTATCCTTCAGTCAGCCTCCTTTTGGTTTCCCCTCCTCGTCCACATTTCCTCAAGGTCGGCCTCCCGCCCTCAGACACTCATTGTTTCCCGGCCTCTTCCTCTTTCATCTCCATCATTTTTTTGTGCGCTCCTCTTGGTCGCACCCCATCTGCTACACTTCCACCTGCTTTCATCTGCCGCTGGCCTTCAGTCGGCCCCGCCCACATCCAGCGACCTGTTGCGTCATGCATTTTCCTCAAAGCCCCGCTTCTTTTCTTCCTCCCTTTCAGCCTATTTTCTCTTTTCCAGGTCAAAATTTTTTTTTTAATCCTCCAGTCGAACAATCAACATATTCTCATGTGAACTCGATGGTAATTACAGGAAACTGTCTATAAACCTGAATGTCTCAGCTGATGTCTGACACACACGACTATAACTCAACTTTCAAAGTCCAACTGGCCAGAGATCTTTTCAGACATGCCGCTCGTTCATGTTTCATGTCTCAGTAAACATCCGGCTCACTTTTACTTAAAAGTCACAACAACAGAGTTTTTTCAACTCAGTTTGATGTTGAAGGCAGAAGCAGCACAAGGTTATTTTAAAACCCGGCCGAAGGGGAAACCTGAGCACAGAACAAAATGGCACTTGTCTCTCCGAGCTCTCAAGGATGACCACAGCAGACTGCAGTCCAAACACAACAGATTTATTCATCAATATCAGAGTGAAGAAAGAATAAACTACAAAGAAAACACAACCAAATCACAAAACATACCTGATTCCTGACATGAAAAAGGTTTCTCATCCCTAAAAGGTCTGCTCCTGTAGTTAGTTCATGACTAGCCCCGACCTCCGGTCACTAAATCTGTGATCACTCATCACAGTAATGTCTGTTTCCATCTTATGAACAACCAACTTTAATATAACAGGAAACGCCATGAATGAGCCATCTGCTGACACATTGATGATTTTATTTTCCTCTAAGTATGCGATAAAACACATAATAGTTCAGACCAGCTGTTTCCTTCTCTGAACATCCATCAAAAACTGGAGAAAATCTGAATTAAAACACGACTTGCGGCTCCTTCACCCACACCAGCTGCCAAATATTGCACCAGCAGTGTCTCCTCTCTGTAAATGGACCAGTCACGTCTGAACGGAGCGATATGGGCAATATTTGGGTCTCAATGACAAAGTAGACGTCACTTTGCGATGCTAAGTTTCATCAGCAGGCACAGTGACAACTCTCCTCCGGGAAAATATTCCAAACAGAAGCAGGTATGCATAAAAATGAACCGAGCTGATTTGTTATCTCCGGAGTTCCAAGGAGACGAAGACGAAGACGAAGCTGAGTTCAGTTCATCAACAATAGCATTTAAATGACAATCATCTCTCTTTATAGAGCACTTCTCTGATCCCAAGTTACAAAGGCTTTTACAAAACAGAGGAATGAAACACGGAGCTCATATATATCAGTCAAAGAGTTAAAATCCAAAGTTTTTTAGCACTATAGGTTTTGTCAACAGCGAGAGGTTGATAAGTGAAAATCAATAAAACCATAAAATGAATGTTTGAGTGATCAGGATGAAAAAACACAATCAAATACAGTTTCAGCAGCAAAGCAAAGCAAAGCAAAGACGATTAATCTGCCGCAGGCCGGCTCAGTCAGGAAAATTTAATGAATTCGGGATAATATGTACAATAAAAGTGCATTTTAAGAAATTTAAGAGATTATTGATTCTGCTGAGTTTCAGGGCTGTGACTGAAAAACTGTTGAAACTTTAGGATTTATTTACATAGTGAAATGTATGACCATTTAAGTTTTATTTCTTTTTATTTTTTTTGCACTCACAGTTAACACAAAGCCAAGTTTGACCTTTTCACTGGTGCAGCCAAACAACAGCAGCATTTTAGGCAGACTATCACCAGCAGGCTTTAAGACTTTCTTAGCGTGTCGTAGTTCACTGTAATGAGGTGAACACTGAGGTTTCCTGAACAGTAAGAAAACAATCTTAAATCTTGCGGAACAATTTGGGAAATGGTCAGCGTTAATGTAAAGCATGATTTGGACTTAATGAGCTGGAACGAGCAAAAGCATCAGGAAGCTGTTGGAGGTGTTTTCAGATGAGATATTTATATTTAACACGCAGTCGTCTTTCTCTCCTCAATTTTTTTTTCTTTAACAATCTGTCACAGCTTTTTAACTATTTCTTACTCAGTCTTTTATTCAGTTATGTCGCTCTCGTTTTCCCCCTCTGTCACTCCACATCCCTGCCAGTTTTTATTTTTATCCATCTGTCCATAAATCTCTTTGAATCCTTTCTCTCCACTGCAGCAGCTCTCCTTTCTGTTTTCCTCCTTCACACTCGTTTCCTCAGTTTCTCGCTGTCTCCTCTCCCCTGATTTTCACGTCTTCTGGTCCTTTTCATCACGTCAGTCTTTTTCTCCTCCCTCCTTGTCACTCCTCATTGCTTTTTTGCTGTCTAACTCCGTCTCTCCTCTCGCCCCCCCCCTTTTTTTTTTTATCCCTCCTTTATGGCACTTCATTCCCATCATTTGTCTCCTTAGAGGCCTGTGCCGCTGGTGTGTGTGTGTGTGTGTGTGTGCGTACACCTCTGCACGTGTATGTGAGCCTCTGCATGTGCATGTGATTGTTTGTGTGCCTAAGCTATATAAAAAACAGCATATTGAGAAAATTAAAAAGAGATTTAACATTTTTTGTGTGACAGATGGAAAATGAAGTGTATAGTGGTGCATAAAATCAAATCTAAGTATTATTTGTGTGTGTGTGTGTGTGTGTTTCAGTGAGGGAGAAAGAACAAGAGGGACAGAAAGAGGGGGTGAATATCATCATGTAAGGATTTTTGAGCATGATAGAGTGTAAAATATTAAGGCTGCTCGACAACCAGCACATCCGTGAGTGCAGGCGTGCATGCACACATCAGACTGACATACATGTGTGCTTGCATGTAAGTTAAAGTATAATGTGCATCTGTGCAACTTTCAGTGTGTGCATGTGTGTATTGAACTATCTCAGCATAAAAATTTCAACTAACATGATACACACACACAGAGGAGTGCTCAAAGCTTGAGAGGTACATTAGGGTCTCTGCTAAGAGTCTGGCTCTTCAGCAGCTGCCTCTTACCGCAGCACTCCTCAAACAAAACACACAGCACACGAGTAAGTACAGCAATCTGGCTGCTTTCATGAATTTCAGTCCATCCCGTCCCAACTCCTTTTACATAAAACAGAAAATCGTCAAATAAAAGAGTCAAATGAGAACTCCTTCTCAAATCCTCGCTGGCCTGAATAAAAACCGGTTTAATCTGGTCTATGACAGACTGGCAGGAATAAAAAAGCACCATAGAGGGACTAAAGTAACGTCCTGGTTACTTCACTAATTCTTTCACATTGCAACAACCTCAGGTCCATCCGCCGCTCTGCGTTTTTCCTCTCAACAGAAATATTAGGAATATCTTCATTAGAAATGTGCAACAAGTGCTGAGTTTCACTGAGAGAGCAAAAAAAAAAAAAAAAAAAAAAGTGTGGCAGATTAAACACTTCTGGAGTTAAAGAGTGACTGTAAATGTTTTAGCAGCTTTAGCTGCTAAAAGCTCCGCCGAGTTCACCAGCTGGGTGCTAATCTGTCATTGGGTGGCGGGTGGGGGCCAAACGTGACATCATGAAAGTTTGGTCTGTCACAAAAAGGCCAGATGAAGTAAGTGAATGTTCGTTAAATCTAAAAAGAGAGCTAAAGCTTTTAATTACTATTAATGTCCAAGCTGCAACATTGAACTGCAGCTTTCCTGCCATTGGTGTGTGAACGGCTGAATGGCAGGAAGAAGAAAAGCAGAATATAATCCAGTCCGTCAACTCTGATTTATAACACAAAAAGCATTTAAAAACCGCCAATTTGAAAGCAGCAGCAAGCTCCCAGTCTTGCTGAAGAACATTATAGTGTGTCATCTGACAGCTGTGTCCGTTCCTCATGGCTGTCTGATCCGCGGGCCTGCCAGGAAACGCAGCCTCACTCGAGAAGCTGAGTGTGATGAGAGCAGCCGATCTTTAAACCTCACCTGCTGATTACAGCAATATTCAGAACTCGGAGATAACGGCGAGCACATCAAAGGCCTGAGATCAGGCTGCACACACTCTGGGCAATTTGTCCACATTCTACAAGACAGCTAAATTACTGTATTCCTTTCAAGTTCTGCACAAAATATAGAATGAACATCTTTGATGCATGTGATAAATGATACGGGGATGAGAGAAGGATGCCCACCTCCTCTTATCATCTACCTGCTACCTACACATTCCACTCGTCAAGTCCCCCGGGGTGCTAAAAACCAACGCTAATTAACATAATGTACAACAAAGTCCCGCAGCCTCAAAGGAGAAGCTAACAAGCTAACACTTCTTTGAGCAAATGATGGCATTTCATCCTGAGCAGCACATGGCTGACAGTATGCTGAGTTTTATCTGCTTTGTTTAAAAGCAGCGTGCACGTTAATTATCACTGACATAAAAACAGCATCTCCGTTAAATCTTCAAGGGTCATTAGCCAAAATAACAAATCTGCACCCGGTGCTCAATTAAAGTACATTTTAAAAACTTTCCACAGCCCAAAAAGTGAAAAGCTTCAAAGGTGAACTAATTGCTGGAGCTAACTAGGCAGCAATTCGTTGTTGCAAGGCGTCGACTCTGAGAGCACACGCCTTCCTGGGCTTTGGAAGGTGACGAGCTAATAAGCCTCTTTCCCTCCCAAACTTCAGCCCCTCTGTGAAACTTTACAGATCCCGCCAATTAAAATTCACAGTGAGGTCGTGGACGCAGGTGTGTGATGATGCGGGATGTGAACGAGTCGCCGGACAAAATTTCTCTGTTGGGTCTTGAGAGAGCTGTCGAGTCATGATGCATAATCAATCAACTTCCTCCAAAAGGAAGAGAAGAAGAAGGAAAGACGTTTAAAAAGAGCTTCAGCTGCAACAGTGAGATGTCGGCGAAGACAAACAAACCTCCCGTTCTTCTTATAGTGATCATGACGCTGTCATTAATGGAACCACAGATCTAACTCCAATAATGTGGCTGTGCACCTGCTCAAATTAGTGCTCAGCAACTCCAATTCTCCACAGCCCACACCCTGCACTGACCTGCTGCACACAATTAAATGCATAAATAAGTAAACACCTTACATCCATTTTGGCAACTATAAACTTCATCCATCTGCCCAACTGCACTCTGTCCAACCCACTAAGGCCTCCTCCAGCTCTCTGCACAGCTCTGCTGGGTCTATGATGGATGCTGCACCTTTCACTGAGATGTATGTTGCCACTAGCCTCAAGCACAGGAACTCTTGCAAACACGCACTCGCACAAACACACTCCAACACACGCACAAACACTAAACTTGCAGCCCTACTGCATGTTTACATCGATATGAATAACCAATGCTGCACTTCGGCTCAAACTCTGTGATGACAAATGGCAGTGCATTAAGATCCGTGTGTCATCTGTCCCGGAGAGGCCACGTGCACGGCAGAACGAGCTTTGCATAATCTCGCTTCAAAATCATGCACAGGTGACCGCAGACTTCCACACAAATGCACAAACCTGCACGCTTAAGACAAGACAAATGAAGACTGCACCTCGTTTACTAGGCAGCCCAGACAGACCTTTATAAAACATGCATGGCATGTATTCCCTGGCTATCCACCTCCGCATACACACTTGCACATTCAAAACAATCCAACGCTGGCTGAAGAAAGTACCGATTTGTGCTTAGCTGGCATGCTCCATCATCCTCTGACAGGCAATTATTTTATCATGCTTCACACATAAACACCGCAGCAAGACGTGCACACCGGCAAAACCCACACAATCACATTTGATACGAGCAGCACCGTGCACGCTGACACGTACAGTTCACACGGACGCACACGCAGGTTAATAATTCAAAGCCCTGGTTAAGAGGGGCACGCTCCCTCCTTATTAAATTATTGACAAGCAACACCTAGACTCTCTGCTGCTGGCCAGAGGGACAGCCAGCAGTGAGGGAGGAGATGAGGGAGAGACAAAGCAGGGGGGAGGACAAGAAGCATATGTGAGGCGGGAGGGGAGGTGGAGGGAAGGAGGCTGAAATGAAAGTGAGGGAAGGGTGAACAAGAGACAATAGGTTCATGATATCATGGAGAGGTGGAGAACAGAAGAGAAAACTAAATACATTTCCAAAGCCTTTAAATTGGAATTTAAATGGAATTGAAACTGAAGGAGAGAGACAAAGAAATGGAGCGAGGAAAAGCTGCAGCGGCTCTCTACTGTATTTCTGCTTTATTTACCAGCCTGGCTGCCACTTTGATGCTGGGGGGGGGGGGGGGGGGGGGGCTGCAGAGTATGAGCTGGTCTGCAGGATTCATTTCAGAGCAATTACTGACTGCTGCTGCTCCACTCTGCTGCCCGCCTCCACTGGATGTACCGGATGACACTTAACCTGCATATCTGTCCACCCATCACTCAACGACACGGGCCAGAAAAAGACAAGAACAACTAAAACTTGAACTTGAAAACATGAACATGTGCACATGTTTCAGGTCCAAATGCGGTGAAGGTCACGAGTCCAAACCCTCCGCCACAGCTGCATTTAAAAGACAAACGATAAATTCTTCAAGATATTAAAGTGGCTTGCTATCAGGAAATGATGTTGGTTGCGTTCTTGAGACAGCTGTTGGCCAAAGGAGTACATTTTTGAGCTATATTTGTTGTGAACGTAACAGAGTCTGGACCCACAAGCGGAAGCTGGACACCCAACAGTAGAGGCAAATAGCGTTTATTGACAAAGTAGCAACAGAAATACAAAACAACACAGGAACCAGGTGAGGCAGCAGCGGCTGGGTCTCTATGGGGAACGGAAAAACAAAATAAAACGAGAACAGAAAGCGCTGGAAACTCCAGGTGTACTACGTAACAAGTAACAAAACTAAACCACAAGGCGAGCTAGGGAACAAGGCAAAGTAAACAACAGAAAATCACTACTAAGTAGAAAAACTAAACTGAAAAAGGCAGGGAACAGAAAATCGCTAGCAAAGCTAGGAAAGAACAAAAGCCGTAAGCCAAAAATCACTAGAAAAATCTAGGACCGAAAACATAAACAAAAGGCACGAGTAGGACTAGGCAAAAGGCAAGCGCACAAGGAAACACGAAGCGAGGAACAGCTCAAACGAAACGTTCTGGCAACAGGGATGTGGAAGGCCGGGTCTAATATACTGCTGCTGATGAGATCAGAAACAGCTGGTGATGATGAGTGACCCCGCTCAGCTGCGCCCCACCCAGTCCTGGAAAGAAAAGTGAAAATACAAACAAAACAGGAAGCAGAACTCAACCACAATAACACAATAAAAGCTCAGGCAGGAAACGTTACAATATTTTTGCTAACATTTGCTATGTAGCAAAAATGGACATACAGTGGCTTTAAATTCACATTGGACTCCATTAGCTGAAGATTTTAAAAGGAGGCAGAAAAGTAAATATCATGTTTATTCATGCTCAGTAACAAGCATGAGCTGGTGTGAATATTCGTAATCATATTCACCACTTACATAACACATTTAACACTACGAGTGTGAAAGTTCTGCTTTCACAGAGTGGATTCTGGCTGTCAGGGAGATTATTATTAATCTTATCTTTTAGTTTGCTTCTCACAAATAAACTGAAACAGGGAGTTTTATGTTTCCAGAGCTCAGGTGAAGCTGGTTTGTTTGTTCACCGCAGAGAGAAATAACAGTTTTTTGTTGTGTGTTGTTGTTTTTGATTTTTCTTTTACTCCTGTTGTACAAACCCCAGCAGAGACACACACAGACATCTGAAAAGTGCCGGCGCTTTTGTGCTGTTGATTTGACACACCATTGCCTGTTAAGCCGGTCTGTGACGGAGTCATTCGGCAGCACTGGACTGTTTGTGCATGTCTGTGCACGCCGACTGTGCCGCCGTTGGGTGCACACTCTGTATTTACTTTCTTCCACGCACACTTTACACTTATAGTTAACGGCTGTGTTCATGAAAATTTCTTCAAAACAAGTGACATGCATTTTTTGGGGCCATCGCAGCTTAGGACTCGATTTTCATGCTTTCTGCCACCGTGTGTTGAATTTATACATTTCTGGGCGACTACTTTTACATTTGGCTTCACACAAAACTGAAAAACTCTCTCAGTTCCAAGCATGTACACTGCATTTACTAACCATGTTTTCCCGAAGTCTCTGTCTCCCCCAGCTCCTCTCCTCTCTCTCCCTGTCCTCATCCTGCAGGTGATGAATCATCACCATCCCATGTTCCTGCACTGCCTGCTGCTCCCACATCTTCAAGAATTCCATACAGCATCATTCCTACGAACCTCATGCAGCATCATGTTCCTGCCTACACCTATTTGAATATCCCCTCCTCCTGCTCTCTTTCTCTCCCTACTCTACCCAACTTTGCCCCCCCACCCTCCCCCCGTGCCTCTCTCTCTCTCTCTCTCCCTCTCTCAACCCAACCGGTCGAGGCAGATGGCCGCCCCCCCTGAGCCTGGTTCTGCCCGAGGTTTCTGCCTCTTAAAGGAAGTTTTTCCTTGCCACTGTCGCCGAGCGCTTGCTCATCGGGGGATCTGTTGGGTCTCTTTAAATAATCTAAACCTGCTCTATATGTAAAGTACTTTGTTATGATTTGGCGCTATACAAATAAATCTGATTTGATTTGAAAAACTACCACCACGCCTGAGTGTCAGTCTGTCAGAGAAACTATTTCAACACAATGAATGCTCAGTTTTCTCTCCATTATGACACCTCAACAAAATTAAATATTCTATAGACTGGTGCAACAATGATGGTTGGTCAGAACATATTCACCATGTGTCTTCTCAATATGTTCTCTTATTTCAGCTGGATCTGAAAGTCAGTTTTGTTTTATTTTTTGTTTTTTTTAATTACACCACCACCTGATGTACAATACAACGTTCCACTGGATGCTGAACCAGTTTTGGAAAAGATTTCAAAGGTAGTGAGAAGACAAGACAAGCTGCATGAAAGTTGTTCAATAACTCATCCCCTGAAGGAGAAAACTAAAATTATACACCCACCATGGTGAAATAACAGACTGCTCAGCCGAGTCTTTCAACATCATATGAGTCTGTCTGAGAAAAAGGCAGCTTTAACATCTCCATGCAACGAGTGCAGAACATGGAGGCAAGCGAGATGGCCATCAGAAAGGAACAAAAACTGCTGCGGTGAGATTGAAGTTGGAAAGCCAAAATAAAGCAGCCAACAAAAGACGGGAGACATGATGATTCAGGGAGGCGGGGGGGGGGGGAGAGAAACCTGTTGTTTCCTTATATGCACATGTCAGCACTACAAATAGCAGCCAGCAGCATCACAGTAATCCACAGAACACCCTGCAGTGGAGAGTAACACATATGAACACAAACAGAAAAACACCCTGTCGCAAAAAAAAACACATTTCTCTAATAATTTGTTTCCTCTCTGCTGCTGCAAGAAAACCTTCACCGTCCTGCTTCTTCAATAAACAGACAAAACACCCTTTGTCCCCCTGAAATCGTTGAGAATATCTGATTATTATAGATAATTATGATAAGAGACTGATAAAACGGCTCCTCAACAAAACAAGTCGAGAAATGGTCGAAGAACAGGACGAGTCTTTTGGTGAAATCACACAAAAGAAGACCAATATAACAACGTGATGTACTTGAATTTGATTCCATATCATTTTTCTTTCTTTTGTTTCCTGTCAGCTTCAAGGGAACACAGCTGTGCAATAAGTGCCGTCTTATTGCAACACACTTTCTCCCAAACTTTATTTAAAACGCATCTAATCCCCCCGACAACTTGAAGTTGTGGCCTCATTTATTTTGTAGCATTTGTACAGTTGTTTTTACGAATTATCTTATGTAACCTACGACAAAGTTAACAATCCTGGTGTCTTTTCATTTATTCTGCGTCTATCTTGAGATGATATGTTTAGATTTTTGTTGACATATTATAATCAGACCTGTTGGGTTTTCTACTCAAACACATTCTCTCTCTTTCCGTTGTGTCAACCATTATCTCTTTTTATTACGTATTAACCTTTGTTGTGTGTTTGTGTTACTGCCAGTGCACACACAGCCTTGGAAGATGAATTTGGGAGTAAAAAAGACTCGGACTCAATGTCTCCAAGCATAAAACAGTAAATCTGCGTTGGGAGAGATGATAGAGAATTTTTGAAAGTGTTTCTTTAGACGGTTGCAGGGTTTGGACGGAGCTCCAAAAAAAAAAAAAAAACACTATTTCTGGATTTCTGTGAATTTGCATCAGTTTTTATGACAAGTTTGACAAGTTCCCAGAGGGACTGGATAACAGAGCTGCCACGCGTCCTACATGTCCTATAGTAGGCTGCCGAGTCCCAGCGTGTCAGAGCCACTTTGAGGCTGACAGAAGTGTTTGTTCCTGCTTCACACAACATCTTATGTGCATGTCTTCTGTAAGTGCTCCATTAGGAGCAGTATGCTAATGCTCTCAAACAGTCTTTGCAGCAATGACTCAACACGAGAGATAAAGATGCTGCTCCATGTTGAAATCACTGCATTATCATCATTATTATTATTTTAGCAGATTTATTAATCGGAAGTCCTCAAGGTGCTGTCCTGGATTCATGATTGTCCTGCTGGAAATAAACATTCAAAGATGGTCACATGATCTGAAACAACACTCGGACACGCTGCAGCGTTCCAACCACGATGGATCGATAAGCATCATGAGTACGGCGTGAACTGATATTCAGCATTAAATACACTCAGTAATCATCTGAGTCTTAACACTTCTGTCCCTGTCTTCAGAGTCCACTACCAACTAAACTGCAAATCCCACAATTCCCCACCGAGCTGCACACAACACAGCCCCATAATTACAGGATGACCACAGTAAGTCAGATCGCCAAATCTCCATATGGATTTTTGAAACATTTGGGATCGGCATGAAAGCCTTGTGTTTCCACTAATCCTATGTTTTCACATCCGCTGTGGGAGGTTTAGAGCTCTGTGTGTGAACTGTAGAGCGTAACAGTGCGCCACTTCAGAGGACGAGACGAACAGAGACCGGGGCACGGGGCCAGACTACACAGCACAATAATAATCCATCCAAAAAACTCATTTTCCCACAGTCCCCTCTGGCAGGACATTACTTTTGTCAGTGGCTTGTTTGTGCACGGTGTAGTCTGAACTGTGTTTCTGTTTGTGTGTGCGTGTGATTGTGAGTCGCTGGTTAGTATCCTTGTGTGCAGCCTAAAAATAACGCATGTATATGTGCATATGGGCCATATAGATATGTGTGTGTTTCATTACTGCTGACAAGAGCCACAGCATGAGTGACTGAGAGCTGGAGAGAGAGAGAGAGAGAGAGAGAGAGAGTGAGAGAGGATGAATGCAAGAGAAAGCTCGCCACAGAGAGCGAGACATAAATCTTATGTGCAGAGGATTGATGTCGTGTTCTTAGCAAAGGCTATTTTCCCTTTTTTCTGAATCTGGATGTTAATCGTATTACCTGTGAACGCGACAGGTAATAGCACGCACAACAGTAGCTCTGAAAAAAAAATAAAAAATCAGGGCGAGAGAGGTGGAGGGTGACAGAAGACAGAGAGAGAGAGAGAGAAATGCTGAGAAATGCGGGGCGTCATGTTCGATTTAGGGCGAAGGGGGGAAAGAACGTTCCCGACCAATAACCGCCCTCAGGCGCTGGCATGGACGTGTAGGATGACGAGGCAAAGGAGAGGGACATTGTGTTACATCAACAAACACAGTACACGGAAAGACGGAGAGGAATAATAAGGAAGGATGCCTCCACGTCTGAGTGTGTGTCTGCTTGTTTCTGTTTCTCTCCCTGACTTGTAGTGAATGTGGTGCATTCAGTGTGGAGCCACAGGAAGTTACACAAAACGACAAAATGACATGTGTGCATATTTTGCAGGGTGTCACACACACAATTAACAATTTGGAGACAGTCTGTGAATGAAATTGAATTTCTTTTCCATTTTTTTGGCAGAAATGATGAATAGCTGAGTAACCCTCCTGCTGAGCGCTGCACTGTTCTAATGCGAGACTCCGTCAACATAAATCCTCTAAAGTCTGTTTTGTTGGAGGGCTGGAGAATGAAGATGTTAGCATAGCTTAGCATAAAGACTGAAGGCAGAAAGAATCAGCCAGTTTGACTCCAGACACAAATCCACCAACCAACACTTGTGGACGCGTAATTAAAATAAGTTGACGATGAAATGCTGTTTAGTGTGAACAAAAACTTAAATGTAAAAACTAAAACAATGTGTGAAAACAGTGTGTCGGCCAGTCTTTATTCCAAATTAGACAAACCAGCTGCCAAATGTAGCTTTTTTTCTGGAGCAGCATCACATGAGAGAGAAATCAATTAACGACTAACACCAAATAATTGCAACTCCCAAAATACTTTAATCAGCTGTTGTGGCTCATCCTGTTTTGTTTTGTTTTTTTAAATAAGGTTTGAGACGTCTACAAAATAAAGCCAAACTGCAGAACGACCACATGCTTGCAAAACACAGGAGTATTTAACAAAGCCTTGGCTCCGCCTATTTGTTCGGATTGGCTGAGATTTAGGCGGCGTCAGGCGCTGCCAAGATGGAACCGGCGCAGCAGCGTGCTCTGAGCTTCTCAGGCAAATCGTGGGTGACATCACGGAGGCGACGTCCATCTGTATTTACAGTCCATTTCCTCCACTATCAGACCAAACAGATGCTGCCAGAAGGAACTTTCCAAAGAAAGATCATCAGATTCCACATTTTTAACTTCTGCTTCTTAAATAAAACAAAAACCAACTCCTGATTCTTTCATCTTCACCCAAACACCAGCCATGTGAAGACAGTACCTGATTTCTGTGTAATAAATAAATAAAAACTGAGGGGGGGGGTCGCTGTGACTCAAACATATTCAACACTTCAACATAAATGTTCAGCATTAAGAGAGGAGTGTGTGTACATGTGATGAAACTCAGTCACAGCATGTTTCTCTTCCTTCTTGCCAAAACACACCCTTGAGCACGTGCTCCTACGGGAGACATTGGCATCCTTTAAAATCCCTGTGAGACGCCTCCTTGTCCTCCATCCGTCTGCACCCTGACAAGTCATTTTTGATCAATGTGTCGCCGCTCAGTCAACACCTGGTTGATGCGTGCATGCTGTGGTTTGATCAGCCGACGAAAGATGACTTTCCGCGCACGTAGCTGCATAATTTCTCAACTGTGATCAAACGCGCCTGGTGTCCACCTTCGGATGACAGAAGATTGGCGCGTTCCCTCTCGTGCATACGTTTATTTAGGCTCCTTTGTGTCGTCTGATTAGAATCTGTCTGTCCAGGACGCATGCTAATGTAACATCCAAAGATGGTAATGGACAGAAACTGAGATAAAAGGAGGCAAAGACAGATAGACAACAGCAGCAAGGACGGGAAGGGAGGAAGATAAAAAAAACAGATGGTAACAACACAGGGGACAGGCCCGTGTAATTTTCTGGAGCACCTCTCTACTTTAAACAATGTTTGACGAGGTGTGTTGCGGCGCTGTGGCGTTATGAGTGCGGCCTGATACGGGTCCTCAGGGATTCACCGTGTAATTAACCAACACGGCAGCAGAGACATCATCACGGAGGCCAATCTGCATTTGAGACACCACGGGGAGGGTTTTAAAAGGGCCCCGTCTTCCAGCTTCAATTACCCGGAACATAGCTGGCTGAAAAAAATGACATCATCCATCGCAAAGTATCATCATTCCACGCTGTTTCTATACATCAGCGTCATCTTTTATCTCACTGACGTCGCTCCTCTCTCTGTAATTATTATACAAAGGTGGTGGCGTAATGGATGGATATAGCGGGGGGCACAAGGACTCCACAGCGCTGCAAGCGTGGATGAGGAATCTTCTGAAATCCATCAGCACGTTGGCCGGATGGTAACTGGAAAACATTCCAACGGTGTCAGCGAAGACCGGATCTCACTCCACTGTGGATTCTGCTGGTTGATATTGTTGCAATCCTGGGGGGATCTCACACACACACACACACACGAGTCCAGGCTGCAGCTTCGAGGAGCTCTGTGTGTTTTGGCTCCTCCAGATGAGAGACAGCTGTTTGACCGCAGAACCGTAAACATAAATCTGCTGCAGACCGAAAACGTCTGGCTGCTGCTTCACTCACATTCTTCGTCTGTGTTTATTGTTCATTTTTCACCTCACTTAATTGTTAGCACCGCCGTAACAACACTAACCCACCGCCGGCCGCCCGTTGGATATTTTCTCAACTATTTACGTTATAATTCTGGTGTTTTGTTCTTTGAAATAGTTTTTTTGTTGTTGGTGTGACATGACGTGAAAAAAGAGAACATGACATGACAACCAGACAGCTTTTCATTTCAGATCAATATTTCTGTCTGTGTAACTTCTGTATTGGGATTTATTGACAAGAGAGACGTTTGTTTTGTTTTTAAGTTTCCTTGCTTTTTTCTTTCTTTTTTTTTTGCCTCTTTTCCCACAGTGACGTTTTTAAAGCTTTAACTTAATGAGCTTTCAAATGCAAAATTTATGTCATCTTCTTTTGACATCTGGTTGTTTGGATTTTCTATCAACGTGCAGCTGTTCACGAGTGCAGCGTTCACCTGACAGCTGACGTTGACGGCAGATTATAACAGAGCAAACGACGAAGCGTATTTTTCCTCTTCTGAAATTTAGAGCATCACACATTTAGCTTCTTTCTGCAACTTGGCATCGGCAGACACAGCGTGCTCATGTTTTCTAATCCAGCTATTCTGATGCTACGAAAAGAAACTAAATCCACCAGAGAGACGAAATATCAAATGCTGATGATGAGTCCAACTTTATGGATTTTCTCTGTGATGTTTTGCGGGTAGAGTTGTTTTCCCACAAGCAACCAAGCTTGACACCGATATTTAAACTAAGGGGAAAAAAACAAACGAATGACTCCTTCTCTTTTTACAGTGGCCTTGAGACAATTGGACTCTCCCATTAAAAACCAATTAAGTGCAGCGCCATTTGAATTCAGAGAAATACAAAGAGATGAAACTTGTGGTCTTGCAGAACCTGATCGCTCTGCATGTCAGCAGGAGAGATGGCAGAGCTCTAAATGTTTAAAGTTTGTGGAAACGGATACTCAAGCTGAATTTAAATAAACCCTCTGGGACAAAAAGGGCATGTTTTGTTGCGGCGTGTTTGTTTACTGGAACAGAAGACTGCACTACATTTTCAGTGGAGCCTAGTGTGAAACCGAGTCTATTTCAGCTGGTGGAGGTCAGTTAGGGTCGAAGTGTGTGAGGCCATCTTAGATCCATCGGTTAAAAAAAACAAACAAACAAAAAAAAAACCACGTTGCAGGATGTAAGATGTGCACAATGAAATTTCCAAAAGGGCCCGACCGGCCAGTTTGACCTGAAATCCAGCAGACGTTTTTTAATCACTGCAGCTGATTTCATGTTAAAGTGAAGCAGTGAAAAGCAGAGAGAGTCACCCGCGCTGAAGATTACATAACATCAGCTCCGTCTTTAAAAGCACACCGGGCCAAAGTTGTGAACAGATTGTGAACGGTGCTTATGGGTTGTGTAGGTGGGAACATGGTGTGTGTGTGTGTGTGTGTGTGTGTTTGTCTACCTGTTTTAGGCAGAATGTGGGAGGATGAGTAGGACAGCAGGTGAATCACTTCAGGGAGACACACACTTATAGTGTCTCTCATACACACACAATGGATTCACAAGGTTAGCTTGCAGGGAAGATAACACACAACTCCTTCAGCCAATTTGGTCCAGTTAACGCTCCGCTCTCACACACGATGCATCGAGTCACACCTTCATTTATTCTTTTTAATAACCATTCATTCATCTTCTACTGCTTATCCATTTCTGGGTCGCGGGGGGTGCTGGAGCCAATCCCAGCTCACACTGGGTGAGGGCGGGGTCACCCTGGACAGGTCGGCAGTCCATCACAGAGACAGACAGAGACCAAAAACCACTCACACTCACACTCACACTCAGACCTTCGGACAATTTAGAGCCACCAATGAACCCAAACATGATGTCTTTGGATGGTGGGAGGAAACCCACACAAGAAAGGGGAGAAGATGCAAACTCCCCAGGCTCAGGAATCGAACCCGTGACCTTCTTGTTGTAGGTCAACAGTGCTATCCGCTATGTTGCCGCGCTGCTCTTGTTAATATGTTATTGTAATTTCGTTGTAGTCCAGTTTGTTTATTGATTTTCTCGCTCAGTAACTGTGACAAAGCGACGGGGATTATTGAAGTTTCATTCATTCACTCAGATCCCACAGGAAGTTAAACTGCACCGCCCACTAAGGTGCCAGTTATGGTGGACTTAGCAGACTTGCATATAGATGAGCAACTGTGGCGTGTTTGTGTGTGTGTTTTATGCAGATTATATGTCAGCCGTGTGTCAGTGTCTTTGTGTGTCCTGAGTTTGTTCAAATGCCACAAAAGGTCAGTAGTAGCTCAGGACCAAGTTTGTGCTCAGACAGCAAACCATGACATGCATATATTTCAGACACACTCACACACACAAACAGAAAACGGACCTTTGATTTGCATACATATTTGCATCAATATGGCAGAGGCGTTCAATACAGGACTGACCCCTGTTTGGAAAAATGAGGTTGATGAAAGTTAAAAACATGCTGGCACAAACAGGTTTGAGCACATGAGTTTGATCCCTTGACAACTTTCATCGACTCTTTTACGCGGAGAAAGAAAACCATTTGGATGGTTAAACAGTAGTTGAAGGATTGCACTGCACTTTCCTGGATAGTCGGTTCCCCACTGTTGCTCAGTCGTGTGTTACAAACAGCTTTAACAGAGGGTGAAAACAGCATCCCTCACTGGCCTCCCACTGCTAGTTTCACTTTAAGGGGCATCATGGTGGTGTTGGGCAGCTTTTTTATCAGCTTGTTAACTTTGTGCCTCGTCACGGAAAATGGCCCATTATTGTCGGGCAAGTTAATGTCACATTCAAACCAAGTAGCCAATCGCAAAGCGAGAATGACGAATGAATGCTAAATGAAAACAAAGCTCACGATGACTACACTGTTAACGCCAGTCAAGCACTTCCTTCTCAGCCCCAACAAACAAATCATCGATAACCTCGAACATGCATGAACCCTAAATCTCAACTTTCTGTGTCATAAGTATTCAATTTTGCACGAGCCCAAGGGCTCCCTCAATCATTCTGAGACTGAATAAAATGTCCTCACCCAAATAAATCAGAGCAGGGCGGCTGGAGAGGCGACAGTGTTTCAGCTGTCCGGCGCCTTTGTGCAATTACAGCATTAGACCTTTCACTAAGGACGTTGTCTGGAAGAATAATGCAACATCGCTGAATGGGAGAAAGATGGAGGGACAGATAGCGAAGGGTGTGGTCGCGGCGGAGTGACAGAGGATGTGAGGGGAAGGTGAGATTAAAAGGAGAGAAGGGCGTGTGTTTAGGGGCAGCGTTTGGATTTGAATATTCAGGAGACGCCTAAATGATTGAGTGAAGATGCAAAGGACTGTACATCACCCTCCCCCGCCTCCATCATCTTTATTCCCCTTCAGTATCCCAAGGATGAAAAGATGTGAGGGATGAGAGCAGGAAGGACGAAGAGGGCGGGGTCAAACTTAAGACTCCTCATCTCTGTGTGGCTCAGTGATGCCACTACATGTGGAGTATCCCTCTCAGTCAGCCTCATTTTAACTGACTCCAGTCATGATTGCTGCCATCTTTGACCAGATGAGGGGGGGGTGTGGGGGGGTAATAATACCACTTTGGATTAAAATGCACAAAGAATACTTGAAACCGCAAAAGAACTTCAGCCAGGAAGAAAATCTCGGCGATGACAATCTGAGTGCCGGTTTACCAACAAGCGCTCAATTTCACTTTCATTAAGTTAGATTCTGCCTCAGCTAACCAATTCTTGCTTTTTTATCAACTCCCAGAAATAAATTTTTGCTTTTTAATCTTGCATATCAGATAATTGCACTGGTGCTTTGAATTTATTTAATCTGCAACTGTTGCCTCTGCAAGGCATGGCTTGAAAAACGTGCACGGCACCAGGTCTGGGGTTATCCAATTCATTGTTTCCTTATCAGCACTGATTGAAAAGAATCAAATTTAACGCAATAAATCCCCTCGAGAAATCAGGAGACACAAATGCTGAATTTTAACAAGGCGAGAGAGCCCGGTCGAGGAACGGGAGAGGGGGTGGTAATTTGGGAGAGTGAAAGGAAAGGTAGAGGGCACTTTGGGCGCAGCTCACTGAGGTAAATGCCAAATTTATTATTCATAAACCGCATTTAACAAAAAGGTTTATGACGGTGTGCTTTGGAAGTGAATGCATAACAACAGATGAAACAGACACACAAAGAAAGACTCACAAAAGACAGATATAGGCAGAGTGGAGCGCAGATTAAACATACTTATCACCAACTGTACTGTATCTCATTCTCCACTCTGTTACAACAAACTGCCGCCGACAAAAATCATACAAACAAACAATCGCGCAAAGAACAAGTGTGGGAGGTTCCAGCTGGGAGTCTGGAGCATGTTGTGAGGCAGTAATGTGTCATGGGTGACAAACTTACACAAGCACCTACACCAGAATATGCACACAAGCACTTCCAGACCTGCAGACAAAGAGTGAGGCATGACGACACACACACACACACACACACACACAGACCCACACAGAAGGACACAGTGAAATCAGAGCAGAATCACAGCCAACCGCAGCCTACAGGCTTATCCTCACCATGTGTATTCACACACACTTTCACATACACACATTCAGAGATTTGCCGGCTGGTGAAATCAAGCTGGCTTTGTGACCATAAGTCCTGAAAATTAGATAGCTTGCTGCTATTGCGCCCTATTGAGAGCTCATCCCCGAACACACACGCACACACACACACACACACACACACACACTTAAATCTTCTATTTCTCTTGTCCCTGGCTCACCACACTCCTGGCATGAGCTATCGCAGACCTGATTGCATTCATATGGTTGTGTGTGTACCTGCGGATCTGTGTCTGCGTGAGTGTGTGAGTGTTTTTAAGTAAGCGTCCATGTGTGTGTGTGTGTGTGTGTGTGTAGCCTGATCCCACGGATTTCCAGAATCACCGTAGCAATCTGTTGCATGGATGGATGGGTGGATAGAGGGAGGGATGGAAAACATACCACAGGAAAAACTAATTACAGAACAGAAGGTCCTTGGGCTAAGAAACACACACACACACACACACACAGACACACAAAGACACACAAAGTCTCTGTTTCTTCCTCACTCTTTCTCTCTCTCTTGGACCGACACCCACACTCGTTGTTACACACCCATAATGAAGGATAGGCTTTTCCTGTCCTCTGCAACCTTTACCTCCATAAAAATAACCTGCACGTGATTGGACGATCATCACGATGCAGTCACCTCTGCTGCTGCAGCAGGGAGGCACGATTGGTCACCTCGTAAAAGCCAAGGACTTTCCAACAACACACCAGAATATAGTGTATCTCACACACACACACACACACACACACCACACACTGATGTATCTAAAATAAAAAGATGCATTTGTCCGTGCAGACGAAAACTATCTCATTTGACCTTATCTTTGTGCCGCTCAATCATTTTGTGCTACAAACACTTCCTGGAGGCTTTTTCTGTACATATCAGCTGTATCAAACAGACAGAACCTCAGTGGTGAATAAACAAGGCCATAAACCTATTCAGCATGACTATTTTATGGAAGTGCTCATCAACACATCATGTAGTTGTGTTTTTATTTTATATTCCCCATAATATGCAGAGACACCAGCGCCGTTGGTGCTTCAGGGCGTTTGGAATTTGTGGGTGGATGAATTCACAGAGGCTGGTCAAACAATGAAAACAAGCACACGAGAGATGACGATGAGCAGGCGGGGGATGGATTATAGAAACATCTTTTTTTTTTAATCATAAATCAGACCACATACATGGTGCATTGGCGGCAGCAGCTGCAGGCCTGGAGGAGACTGTTTTCTCCAGACAAAACAAAAAAAAAATAAAAGAAAGAAAGAAAGAAAGACAAGTTCAGCGGTGGAAAGCCCAAAGCTGTGGAAGTCACACCCTCTGCGAGGAAACAGTGGTTCGGTTTCATGACACAGAGTGATGGTTTATTTGTGAGGGAAGCTTTAAATAGATTAAATGGATCAAATCCTCACATCTGACACAGTCGAATCAAAGATTATTAACATTTCGGCGTCAGTGTTGCAGAAAATGATGAGCTTTGGGGCTCAATTCAATCACAAGATTCAGGGAAGTGGACAGTAACAAAGTACATTTACTGAAGCAGTTTTCTTGAGCAATTTCTTTTTTGGAAGTTTTGTACTTTTACTCGTCTACATTTCTGTGAAGCACTCGTTTCATTTGCGTCAGAGCTCACAGTTAGAGGAAAGGTGATCCGCTGCAGCTGTGTCACGGCTTCAGGAGGCAAAGGAGACAAAGCTGCTCCTGCTCTCTCTGATCTTCGGTGGCCGTAGCTGAATGAGACTCATCGTTTAAATGTATTATTTGTTAAATTTGGATGTGACACGTTGGCTTCCTTCCCGCCTGTGTCCAACCTGTCTCCGAAGCTGAACACAGCCCGGCCTGTGAAAGGCTTTTTAATGCTGCTGGATGCAGCTTCGCTCCAAGACGGTGAAGAATTTCTTAACAGAAGTTTGGAAACCAGCTTCTGCTAAACCTAAGCAGTAGACTAAAAGGAGGAGAGGAGGGAGGGAAAGGAGAGAGAAATAACGAGGAGAGAAATGTACTTTCTGAACTGATGCCCCAAATCAAACTTTCTGTCTTTGGCTTTAAATTCAGCTTACAGACGTTTTGTCACCGGGCCAATAAGTTTAATATAACGTACTTTGTTTTTGAACAGGGGTGGTTCTCTTTTAATAAAAAGAACAAGAGGATTACAGTGTCGGTCCTTTTGTCAGTTTAAGTTTGCTTCAACAGGATTTGCTTCTTATTCAATATTTCGGTTAAGTTCAAATCAGTTCATTCACTGCATTATTTTTAAAAGCGAGTACTCGTGCACTTTTACTCAAATCACAGTTTAACTCGGCTGCTTTCACTTTGATTGGAGTAACATTTGACCGGGAGGATCTGTACTTTGTCCACCACTGGACAAAAGAGTCTGGACATCAACTCGTGGCCTTCATAAGTCGAGGAAATGATGGAGGGACGGAGTCAGGGCTGACCTACAAAGTGAAGGGTGGATGTTTCTGTGTAGGAGTGATGGTGCTATCGTAGGAGCAGGCATCCAAATCCCAATCTGTACGGCCATTTCCTGTTCGTCACTCATCATTTCCTGAGCTGAATTTTTGCACGTCATTATTTCGGTGGGGCGTGTGTCTGCCTGTAATCCCATGTTGTAAATGGAAATGTTCCTGCCGAGGGATGATTCCTCCTGACGGCTGCAGGTGCATCTCACTTGAATCTCTCTCTCTCTCTCTCTCTCTCTCTTTTTTTTTTTTTTTTTTCATGCTAAAGCTGTGAGATGTATTTTAACATCCGCAGATAAAGCCGGGAAAGGATTGCAATCCAATTTCACTTAATACTTCACCTTTAGAAGTAGTCCCGGGAAATCAGCCTTTAATCCCCCATGGTTGTGTGTTGTGGTTTAGAGCCCCACAAAGTCAAGATTTAATCTGGAGTTGTTTGGCTGTTTGCTCTGGTGCTTTCACGTGAGCTGGAACTGGAGCTTCTGCGCGCAAACGCTGTTACCTTCTGCTGAACTTGATGAAGTACTTTAGTGTAATAGCGGCTTCATTTGCTGTAATAAAAGGTACGATACACTTTAAACTGGTGGTCGAACAGATCTATTTCTGTACAGCATAATGACCAAATAACATTTCAGGTGAGATTCTGTGGAGTTTGGGGTTTTTCTCTCGATATATAAATACAACATCACAAATGATGTATAATCCATAATGGTATAATATAATCTGTTCAATATCACTGTAAATTAAAGGCATTAGAGCAGTGAAACCCTAACTGGAACAAACAAGCAGTATCAAAAACTAATTTTGGGCCCAAATTGTGATTCTTTATTTTTTATTTTTATGTGGCAGTCGATGAAATAACGGGCACATTAGTGAGCAGAGGAAACGATGATCTCCAGCTGCAACCCTGATTTGATGCGCCGTGTGGTTTCGTATCGAACGTCTCTAGTTGGAGTACATTTTTACATTTTGTCATTTGTTGCGCTCTCCTTTGTGCACGCTGGATTGTGGGTATTGAGGGCTGGAGTGTTTTTGAATCCTGTTGAGGAAGCGAGATGCGCTCTGTGTTTCTGTCCCCCCCCACCTCCCCCGTCTCCATCTGCCTAATCCTGGCCTATCACACACACACACACACACACACACACACCTTGTAGAGGAATGTGTTACCTTCCAATCACAACAATATGCACCAGATCTGTCTGCTGCGACTCTTTGTGTGTGTCTGTCCCAGGTGAATCACAGAGATGTGCGAGCTTGTGTTTCTGTTGCCATTTCCCAGCACACAGTCAGCATTGTGCGAGCGCTTGCTACTAAGCTACTTCCTTTTTCGTTTGAGACTTTTGCGGTGCGTTTTGGGAGATGGGACGCTGTTCAATCACAACATCGGAGTTGCTGATCTGCCAGGCGGCAGCTCGTCCGTCTGAGGGATTAAACCCAAGCAGAAACAATAAACACACACCCTGCTCTCTCTCACTTTGCTCTGCCTCTCTGCTTTCTTTATTTCTTGTTCTCTGGGCCTAACTGTGTGCGTGTCAGGCCTATTTCTCAGTCTGGCCGTTGTTCTGTCTGTGCCAGTTCATCAGCCATTCATTCAGTGAGTTAGTGAGTCTGCTCGCCTGCCAGACTGTCCATTATTTCATTTCTTCCTTTTGCTCCATCAGGATGCTGCTGCCTCTGCCTCCATCCATTTCTAATGCTTCCAATTTCACACTTTCGCTGTCAGAACATGGAATTAATTACATCGCCAGAAATTTTACTCACACACACAAATAAAAAGACACAACATGACCAGCATCTATAATGCCAGCAGTTGCCAATCAAAAATTCCCTCCTCCTTCAGGAACGGGGACTGACATTAAAAAGGAGGACTTGACCCCCAACTGGAACATGGCAGGATTTCCCCAATGTACAGCATATGGTCTTTGGGGTTATGGTCACCAAGGCAACAGCGAGGGTGTCGTGGCAACAAGATGGACAGCTGTAAAGATGAGTAACAGCTGTTCATTTGCAGCCACATCTGGCAGCAGCATCCCTTCTCAGTCCACACACACGCACACACACACACTTTCCTCTCTCCTGAAACCCTCACTGTGCTGTTTGCCTGTGTGTGTCTGTGTGTGTGCTTTTATTATTCCTCTGTGTGTGTGTGTGAGAGAGAGAGAGAGAGAGCGCATCACGTGGCAACATATGCACATTTTCACCCCGGAGGCCGAGCTGATGTTGAATTCACTGTACAGGGAGCGCCGAGCGTCAATTTCATTTTCAGACGGATATCTCCCCGTTTTATTGTTTCACCCTCCTCCTGCCCAAATGAAAAGTATAATTATGTAAAACATCCATTTACACACTTGGTTGGTGGTGCACTGCAGAAAGCCAGAGAACGATCTAGCCTGTTTGCATTCACGGAGCAGCAGCTGAGAGATAAGTGTGTCTGAGCAAACCCAACTCTGCTCAAACACTGTACGAGGACCTCCTGCCAGATTTAAGCACTAAAATCAATAGTCCACAGCTGCAAGGTGCATTTGAACACATCACACCTCTTGATGTCTCGCCGGACGGCTCTCTAATAAGAGCTGATTATATAATTTTCACTCCAGATTTTTTTTTTCTCGTCTTCTCTCATGAGTTTTTAAGTTTGTTTGAGTTCGGCACTCACTTTTTTTCATCACATCAGTTTTTTTTTCAACTCTGTTTTCTTATTTTCTGAGTCGAATAGTTTTACTTCCAGTGTTTTCCTTATTTGTATCCTTTCAGTGTCCGTCACCTCCTTTTTTCTTTTTCTCGTCATCATTTTAACTTCCCGGCCTTCTTAGTCTGCAGCTCAAATCTCCTTATCCTTTTCCTCATCCTTGTACTTTTTTCGATTTCTCCTCGTCCTCTCGTAGTCTTCTCTCTCTCTCTCGTATATTTCCTGGATATTTCTCATATGGTTCACTCCTCATCCTCTGTGGCTCACATTTTTTATCTTCCTCCTTAGATCATATTTCCTCCCAACATACATTAAATCACTCAGTCTCATTTTCCTTTTTGTATCCTCTCATGTATGATCCTTGAAGGTTTTTCCTGCTCCATATTTTTCTTTTTTATCCTCTTCCCCATTCTCATCTTCCTATTTTACCAATTTTCTCCTCACCCTCTCTTACTTGCACTTTCTCAATTCTCACCTTTCTTTCATTTCGTCTCAACGTTTTATGGCGGCTTCCCATTTTCTTCTCTGCTTCCTCACATTTCTTTATCCTCTCTCTCAAATTTCATCGCCCTCCTCATCATCTGTCATGCTTTCATGTCAGTTAATTATCAGTCCAACTCTTCAGCCTCCTCCTTCCACGACATCATCATTCCCTTCCTCCATCCTGTCCCTCAACCATCTCCCTCCCTTCTGCCATAAACCTCATCGCCTCCTGCTGCTGCTGTCTCTCTCCCTTTCCTTCCCTCCGATACGTCAATCCTCCAGGATAAAAGACAAAGGAGAGATGATGTGTGCATTTGTGTCTTTGACGATTTTCACATCACTCCTCTTCACTTTAAGTTTCCTCAAAAGAGATAATTAAAAAGACGCGTTTCCAATAACGGGATATCCACATTTTTTCTCAAGTACCAATCATCAACATGTAACTAAAAATTAGTGTTTTCAGGATACTAGATCATGTGATACTGTGGAGTTTGGGTTTCTTCCTTTGTACATATTGGTTTAGCAGAGAGTGTGTAGGAGTCCTCTGATTGCAGCTCCGGGTGTCAACCAAAGCTTATATTTTGATGTCAAATAACTACAATAATATTGTTAGACATTTATAATAACTTTATATTTAACATTATATGATGGCTTGAGGGGGAGGCACATGACATGTGCTTAAAGTGTCAAACAGTATTATCTCAACAATGCTAAGCGGCCCAAAACACGCAAACACATGCACGAAGCGCAGGCGGCTCAGCTCCAAATTGAACTGCAAGGTCACGTAGCTGCTGAAAACAAATATCAAATCAATCTGCTCATTCCCAATCAAAAAGATGAGCTGATTTAAAAAGCCTGAGGCCTTTTTGGAGGTTTAAGAACATGTAATACACACTCAGTTCAGCCCGTGATATCTGCCCTCTTCCTGGAAAATGATTCATGCTGGAGGAAAAAAAAAAAATAAAATCACCAAAATGCACTTTGGCAGTATGGCAACGGGAGAAACAACTCGCGTTTGATGATGTTTTATTGCACTTCAGGATCAATTTTGTTGTATGTTTATGTGGATAAATGGCAGAACACACGCACAAAGTGACCAAGATCGTAAACGCTAATGGCAGGAATTTTCTGTCCATCTTGAACGTCGGCAGTAAACATTCGGGTCTCGGCTGTCAGGCAGCCTGCAGCAAAGAGCAAGACACTTTCTTCTGGCTTTTAGCGCCAGCAATCAACATCAGCACACATGAAGAAATCTGTCATAAAAACACCAATTCCTGCACTGACGGCAGCTTCAATAGGCCAGAAGGCAACATGGGAAGAAACTGAGACCAGGTTTGAATGATGAAAACAATTCTTTTACAATTTGATTACCTGTTAAAAAGACTCTGTTATTAAGCAACCTGTATCACTCAGCTCTGACACGCTCTCAGAAGTGATTCTGGGAATTGCACAGAGTCAATAATTAAAGTATATGTGGCAGGTAGAGTGAAGGAGGATACAAGTGATTCATGTTTTTATGAAACATTAGAGCATGAAAGTCTTTTAGGGGGAGAAATCCTCCCACAAACTGCACTGCACTATGAGACAGAGCAAACCTGCTGGAAGCTAATCACATCCTGCACTTGGCTGTATTTCTATGCAGATTTACATTTGCATGCATACTTACACTGATACTTTCCACTGCCTCTGTAACACTTCATGCTGTACAGTAGATTTGCCTATTTAATTATTAATGGCCCTTTCCTGCTCTGTTCCTTACCCCGTTATGTTGTTGTGGTCTGTATTGTATGTGCGGGGTTGTGTCTTTTATGTGTCATGGAGGGAAATGGATGCCCAAATTTCCCCTATGATTAATTAAGTATCTATCTACCTCCACCAATCCATCTTTTATAGCCTGGTCGGTGTGTGTGTGTGTGTGTGTGTGTGTGTGTGCGTGCTGTTCAGCACCACGAGATAAACTCAAGAATAAAAGAATAAAAAATTGAAAAAGAAGAAAAACCCCAGAGAGGCAGAGACAGGAGAAAGGAGCCTTACAGTGAATGTGAGTGTATGTTTGTATCTTAGCCTGGTCTGTTTCACACATTTCAGCCCTCACCTAGTGTTGTGTGTGTGTGTGTGTGTGTGTGCGTGTGTTTGTGGTCGAACATGGTGATATAAGTCACAGTTTGAAAGCTGCCAGCGTTGGACCGAAATGCCCTCCTCCCCCTTTAGTTCTCCTCCCTGCAACCGAAACGAAGCAGCCAGCTGTGGTGTGTGATTGTGTCAGTGTTTTGTTTAATGCCCAGAATCACCTCCTGTCCTGTCCAAGCAACCACCATCATCCATCCCGGCTACCGCAGGAGCTCCTCTATTTCCACAGACACACATAGCTGTATTCAAGCACAGAAGAAAAGGTTTTGAACTGGCTGTTACATAAATCCTTCATAGCTCCGGTTCATGAGTTGCTAGCTCGACTCTCGAGGTCACAGAGGAAACGGTGATGTTCATCATCTTCTTTCCCAGCGCCGCTGATGTCAAGCCCATAATCACAAAGAGAAGAATTTACCCCCGCAGCTCAAATAATAAACATGCACATGTAATTTTCTAAAGGGCTCAACACGGGGCTTACAGCTGTGCCATCTGACTCTTAAATAACCTGCAGTGACTTTGGTCAAATGGAGTGTAACGGCGGCCGCGGTCCATCCGTCTCAACGGCACCAGATTACAGATCTGCATGAATGCAGCTTGATTCATGTCAAGCTAAAGAGGGTTTAGGGCTAAGGCCTTGCATGTTCAGCAGCGCCTGATAAGGACCCAGAGAGATCGGCCGATTGGAGTCCCATCGCTCTCATCGTTGGATCAAAGCTGTAAATCCGCCGGAGCACCGCTAACGTTTAGTCGTTGAGTTCCTGGTAAATAGACGGCACCCATCAGCTGACGTGTGTCAGCTGAACGGATCTCACGTTTAAGCTAAAGCCTTTAAAAATCATCCTTCTCATCTACCTGAGTGAAACTCTTCCATCCATCGTCTGCATGATTCACCGTTCAGTCTCCACAGAGTCTCCTCCCAACTTGGCAAGGCTCCATTTTCACACTAGCTGCTCTGAGCTTGGAGCGATTTACAAGGCGTTGGGAAACACAATCTTCATAGCAGGCATTCCAAACGGCACATTTACAACATGTTTAATATGAAAGATCACTGTTTAAAACAGTCAAGCTCTTTCCTTCATGCCTCATAGGTCCTACCTCAGTGTGCCACACATCGCTGATCATCCGACTATCTGCCCGTCTACACACACTCACATTTTTCACATCTGATGGAACAGGTGCACTTCAGCTTAAATGATCAGCAGCGTGTCCCTTTTTTTTTCTTTTTTTTTTTTTTTATACCTGATATGGAGCCATTTTCCAAAACAAGATCTGAATAGTCACAGTTCCATTTCCACCATCTGATTTCTGAATTTCTGTTACACTGAATGTTCCCATGTTAGTCCAGAAGTAAAGTTAAATGACCTACCATGAGGCCCCACCTGCGTCCTCATAAATCTGACCTAATGTACCTTTAAAGTGTCTGAATCCTCCACTCAGCCAAGCAAGGACACTTGGATGCCGAACAAGCCCTCACATGTAAATCTGCTCAGACGAGGGCTCCTCTCTCAGGGCTCTCGTCCTGAATGAGAAGAATTTTAAAGGTGCTACGAAGAACACAATGTCCTGTTTGTTTTTTCGTTGCAGAGAGCTAAATTTGCCGTGTTTTGGACAAAGTGTGGACTCCCCGGGTGTAACATGCCTTAAATTTTACTGTGTATTACATCAACATGAGAAGAGCTGCAGGTAGAGTTTCCCCAGAGTTTCCCCCCAACGTTATCTGATGCATCGCTTCTCACAACCTTTGAGCTCTGCTCTGTGTTGCTCACACAGACTTATTCTGTGGCGAGGCTGTTTGCACTTTTACGAGACCTGAGAGAATCCTTGCAGTTTTGCAGCAAACATTCAGCAGCCCGACGCTGAAAAAAGGAGCTTTAAATAGAAGCCGAATCTCATTTTTTCTTCTCTAAGAAGAAATGTACTTTCTCTCCACGTGTGGCTGGTTACTAAATTTACACTGAGCAGAATGAGGCGATTTCTCTGAGCTGAAAATTGAATTACCCATGTGGCTGACTTTTTGAACCTAAATTTCACAGGGAGGGGGCAGCACGACGCTAGTGGTTAGCGCTGTTGCCCCACAACAAGAAAGTCGCGGGTTCGGTTCCCAGCCTGGGGCCTTTCTGTGTGGCGTCTCCATGTTTCCTGCGGGTACTCCTCCAACCGTCCAAAGACATCATGTTTGGGTTCATTGGTGACTCTAAATCGTCCGTAGGTCTGAGTGGTTGCTGGTCTCTGTCTGTCTCTGTGATGGACTGTAGACCTGTCCAGGGTGACCCCGCCCTCGCCAAGAGTGCAACCCCCTTGAGGTAGAAGATGAACGAATGAATGAATGAAAAGATTTCTCAGGAAGGGGAGGGGAGAACAGTGGAGACCCTCAGCAGCTCATCGGCAAAGTCAAAACCTCGACTCAAGAGCTCGGCGTGGCCTTCCTCGGAAAAAGCTGCAGTTTGACTCATGAGCCTCTTCCACCTGCGATAGAGATGAACATCTGCTGCCGGGAGGTTTTTCACGATTCGAGGAATTTAAAGCTTCGCAAAGAAACGTGTTTGTGGATCTTATTTGCTTTTACTGGTGATAAGGAGTCTCTGGCGCATTGATGTGCAATGTAAACTTATCGATCGTCAATTTGATATACGGCTGGCAAAGCCATATATCAGCAACTGTATATCTGCTGAAACTCCATTAATATTCTGGGGGTGTAGCGCCGTCCACAGATGAAGAGACGCGCTCAGAGGAGGCTCGCTGTCTGTGGATTGACATATATATGAGAAGACAGTCTCAGTGAATGAACTCAAGAAGATGTTCATCAGATAAACATCTGTCAGCAAAGCACACAGACACATCGGCGATTACAGCCAACCTGAACTCACTCCGGGCTTCGGCTCTGCTGTGAGTAGAAAAAGACGTTTGACGGCTTGTTCATCACCAAAATCTCTTTGTAATTACTGCGTCTCCCTCACAAGTGCTGACGTGTACATTATTCAAAGTTCAATAAGCACAAACTGTAGATGTCTAATTGTGCCCTGGAAGCCTACAGCAGTAATCTATGCTTTTCTATTAACTTCAGCACCACAAAATTTATTTCCGTCTACGCATGAGTTGATAAACATGGATTTGTTCAAACGCATGCTGTAATTACGTAATATTAGCCTGTCAGTTCGGCCTGTGGACTGAGCGGCTGACGTGTTTTTAGAATGAAACAAATATGACAGCCTCTGAAAATCCTTCAAGTTTCCTCAGCAAAAAAAAAAAAATAAAAAATAATCAAGACATGTAGACATTTTGTAGACATCTTTTTCTTTTTCTTTTTTTTTTTAGACATATGGCTCTCTTTGTGGGCCGTGATGAGTTCTGCTCAATCAGTGAAAACAGTTTTGTGATGTCCTCTGTTGCTCTGCAGGGAGCCTGAAGAAATAACCTTGGTGATGTAATGATTGCAGGGTTATCTCAGCACGGGCTTGAGAACGCCGCATTTAAAAAAAGAGCCTGATTTTCAAACAGATGGCGCCGAGTTTGAAGGAGGTATTAATACAGCAGGGACAGCCCAATGAAAGGCTCTTTCAAGTCGCAGGAGATGTAGTATTGAACGTCTTACAGCAGACTGCTGCTTCGTACAACTCCCCCAAAATCCATACAGCTACAACACCACAATGCCAGACCGGACGGGCCCCCCGGGGGGGAGTTCACATGTTGTGCATGTTCTCCTTGTACGTGTGTGGGCTCCCTGCGGGTTCTCCGGCTTCCTCCCACAGTCCGCAGAAACATGGGCTCAACTCGTGATGGACGTTGCTCGTAGGTGTGAATGTGAACGGCTTTCAGAATCGGAGTTAATCTAACCCCAGGGGAACTTTGTACAGTGTCGGCTGGATGAGCAGGATGGATGGTAGACAGATTGAAAATATGAAGTCAGTCTCTAACAGATTTAGCAGTAGATCCAGGGCAGACAGATGAGGCTTGTTTGTGTTACTTTTTGGTATTTGGTGCTAACGCTAACTGAGCTACAAATATTTCAGATAGTGGTTTATGTGCGTAACCTTGTTGGACTCAGCTGTCAGTAGGTTTTGCTTTCTGTGGAATTATTGCTGATTTCCAAATCTACATTTTAAGGACTCAACTGTTGTGACTTAAAGGCTGATTGTGGAATTTCTTTCTTGACCCCGACACAGGAAACCACACAAAGCAGCCATCTTTAATGTGTGAACACAGCACCAATGAGATCGGAGAGTGCCGGGGAAGGATTCACCCTGAGCGTGCATTCAAACTGTTATTTTGTCAGTTAATAACAGAAATATTTTTTTTCTTTATTTATATCATTTTCTGATTTCATTGAAAACACACTTATTGAATGACTGGAACTGGGAGAGAAAACAGTCCCAGACCTGCTGCGTTCACTCCAGCTGACTTCATCAGAGACCTCCCCAAACAATACAGCCTCAATACTGTATCACAATCCTTGGGCCGACAAATAATAATGGCGCATAATTTCTGTTCCAGCAAGTCCTACAGCTCGATATCAGCCACTTTACTCCACATTTCATTCAATGATATCAGGACTATAAAAAGAGCTGAGGCAACAGCCTTCAGCACGGAAATCAAATATGCATAGAAACAGAGCAAACTCATCTTCTGCAGCTTCAAATTCAAGGTTTCAGATGTTTAAGGACACTTCGAGCATCATTTCTACACGTGGAATAATGAGGTGGGCTCATGGATTTAACCAAAATGCTCGGTGCCGTCATGTTATCAACAATCCTTGAAGAAACCGTTTACTTGGAAAGAGCAGCAATAAGGAGTGGAAAATTAAAAAACATCTCTGTAAAAATCACTTCCCGTACGTCTCACCAGCCGCTGCGTGGTCGACGTGGTGGTGTATTTTCTGAGCGGGTGCAGCCTGGGAGGCGTCGAGGCCCCGCTGAGTGAGGTAAAAGCAGAGAGGCTGACAGCATAATAATTGCCATTACCCAAAGACTGCTGACAAGACAGTGAAACCAATTAGGCCACATTACTGAAATTGAAGCTATTAGCCCTCGTCAGGCCCTTTTGGCTGCAGAAATAGCCGCGATTTCAACGACACACACATCCACCTGTTCTTTAGAAATATTGAGAGATGAATATAAAATAAGGTTCCGGAGGAGAAACGCAAAATTAATCGTGTTTTAGAAAGAGAACTGACACGCTGCGGATCCTCCAAGGCAAGAAACCTTTGTCAGACAGAAACATTCACCAACTCATCATCATTTTTCCTTTTCCCTGTTTAGTTTTTCACCGTTTCTCCTTCCTGCATCCATCCAGTCTTCTGCCTCATATATTCTCTGTCTCCCACTGGAGGCTCTCTGAATATCTCGCCTTGCTCTCTCCCTCTCTGGAATTTCATACCTCCGGCTCATTAAGTAAAGTTATTGACACCTCTCCCGTAACTTCCTCTCCTCTTCTTCTCAGCAGCCGCCAACCTCGGTCGTTACAGCCGCAGCATCCCTGACCTCCTGCTGTTTATCCGCTCTCTTCCTGTAATAAAGCGGCGCTCACGTGCGTCCACCTTCTACCACGGCGCTTTTGTCTACCTTGTTTCTGTTCCAGCTTCTCTCTTGTCCTCCGTCCTGCGCCCATTTAACTACTCTCACTTTCTGCTATTTCCTCCCTCCGTCTCCATGACAGCTTATACTTCCAAGTTACCGAGACAAGACATTTCATGGCTGTTTTGCTTCTGTAATTGTGTGAGACTATATTTGCAGTTGGAACTATATTTTGGCGAGACAAATTTTATAAAGTTCGGAAGTAGCTTGCATTATAACGGAGAGTTAGGTTTTCGAGTTATTTTGCTAAAGAAATAAATTGCATTTTACTTTTAAGAAAGTAAAACCAAAAGATTTGATATTTTATTTTACCAAATTATGGCTGAACAATATGCAAAAAACTAAAAAAAAAAATATCATAGTGGGACATTTTTTTTCCTAGAAAAAGTGATTAGAGTCAGAATAATAGTGGGGATGATCATTTCTGCATCTTCTGCAGAAACCCTTCAGCTCCATTTATATTCATAATGCCATAGGGAGACACATTTATACCCTCATCCAAAAAGAAAGAAGGAGAACAAATTGGAGCTTCTGCCATTTGGATATTTGCATTTGGCGATATTACAGTTTCAATACTTCAATTAATTTTCCAGCATTAAGCTTAATTACTGTTAACAGACTGGACCTGAGATGAGCCCCAGATGATATGAAATGTAGATTAAATATGCACGAGGCACATTAAACAATCAGGTCTAGGCTGAACACCTCCAGGCTCGCAATCCTGGAGGTCTCAATTCAAAGTTTATCAGCTCTAATTTATTTTTATGTTGATCTACAGAAAAAAAAGGAAGCGGGAGAGTTTGTCTGACCTTGATGTGACCTTTCAGTCACAACGCTGCTGCTTTTGGAGACTAGCAAAAAAACAGAGTGTGGTCTGGTTCAGTGTTAAGCGAGGTTGCTCTCTTTAACAGTTTTTAATCCCGATGGCAGACAAGTGACGACGTGGCTGGTGAGACACGAATCAATCAAATGAGACGGAAAAACAGCAAGTTCTCACCGTGATTGTTAACAGAGAATCACAGGAAACGATAAACACAGCTGGACTTTATATTCCATTTATTCATTTTAGGTCATTTCTAAGTGAGGGACATCAGTGATGCTTCAGCTCAGCAGAGGACTTTGTCGTGCGTCTGCTACACAAGAAGTGGAGTGAGATGTGCTCTTTTGGACTGACTGAGGACAACAAGGTTGTGTTTGTGAAGGAAAATCACCAGAGCCGAGATAACCAAGGCCTGATATTCCTGATGTTTTGCATTAAAATGTCATACGTGCGATTTAAATGCGCATGGAGCGGCTTTCCAAACAGATCTCAAAGAAATTTAAAGTTTGATGAAAGTTTTGCCTCTGTGCCTCCAACCAGGACCAGCAGAAAGCAGCCATGATGTTTTTGTTTTTCTTCCAAATAACAGCTTTTCTATTAAATACAAGACCATTTCTCCAAATGTTCTGGTTTGTCATTGCAGGTGAAGTAAGAATGTGCGGCCGGTGGAGACACGGAGAAGAGGATAACAAAAAAGGATGGTCAATTTTCATTTCATTGAGACTTTGGCGTCTCCTCTGCCTCTCTTCCTCCTTCTGTCACTTCCTGTCGCTCTCACTTTCTCTCTGTAGGCGGTGCACACGTCCACCGGCCCTGAACGTTTCCCACTCCTCTCCCTCCGTCTCGGCGAGAGCTCGTCACCAGCTCCTCACCACCATCTACGCCGGACTCTTCTCTCTACTCTCTTCCTGAATCGGGAATTCGTTTTGCTTTTCCCCCTCATTTATTCCTGTGCCAATTTTTCTCTGAGCTTCTTCCCATAAAACCAACTGCCTCAGTTTGAGTTTGCATTTTAAGTTGCGTTTCCAGTTAAGTGGTTGCTTCGCTGGCGTGATAGAGATGCTTCACACTGACAATTGAGGAGGAAGCAGTAACAACAAATGTAGCACAGAATAATTTATATTTAACAGCACAACGAGGGCTCCTGTATCGCTCCTCAGCTCCTCATTACTCTGAGACCTCTCAGCCGTTTTAGGGGACATCAAACTGCTTCTTCTTCACATCTTTGACTATTTCTGTCTCGTGCCAGGGTTAGGCTTAGTATTATATTTGTTTAATATTTAGAAGATTCATAGTGTCAAAGCTTTCAGGTTACATCCAAACTAATACATTTTCATTTTAAGATATCAATCTAAGAAGATATTTGGTGGCAAATAAAACCTGTAGCAAGGAAAGATTTTCATCAGTCTCGGTCAAAACAAGTTCCTGTGTTATTATTACCCATCAGCACTGCAACACATCACTCTTCACTTGGTGCCAGTCATCTTACAACTGGAGAAAAAAGTCAGTCACCTCCAGGATGATCTTTAAAACTTCACTAAAAGTTCACTTTCACATCCACGTCTGTCGGTTTAGTGGGGCCGCGCTGTAAAATCTGTACTTTTAAAAGCGCCAAACAGATTGAAACGTCTCATCGGTGACGTCATCCGTGGCAGAAATAAAAAAAGACAAATAAAAGGTGGGTGCAGTAAAAGGGACCAAGCTCTCCTGAGAGGCTGCTGCATCAATCCCGGTAATGAGACCGGAGACAAGCTTCTACGTGGATGATTGAAGAAGGAAGTCGTACAGATGAGCCCTTCCTCTCTGCGCTGCTGATTTGGACTTTTATTAATCAATAATCAGCAGTTTGCAGAAAAACACTTAACTCAACTCAGCGTAACAGAGACGTGCAGATTTTTTTCCTGATATCGATAACAGGTTGTCGGCTTCTGGCACACACGTTTAAAAGTCCAAGCGTCTGTGAAAAGGTTCCTCGTCCGTCTCCCACCAACAGAGACGACTGAGATCTTATTGATCTGATCAAACATCGTGTTCACGACTCTGAGAGCAGGATACTTTCATTTGATTCTAAAATCCAGTCTCCTAAACTTCAGCCTGCATTGTGTCTGATGACCGTCAGGGGTCGACTATAATGGCTGGATAAAGAAATCATATGCTGAAGTCTATGAGAATATGGCCCAACTTCATCTTTTATTTATTTTTTCCTTAATGAGTTTCTGGTCCCAGTTTCTATTTTCAAGTCTTAAACAGAACACGATGTTCATTTTTTTATTTACAAACTTTATTCAGTCCACACTTTCTTCACATCAGATGAAAAACTGGACACTGGTCAAAAATAAACTTCCATGCTCGGATCTGCTGATCGATAATGAAACATCCTTTAATGAGAGTTAATAATCGTTTTCCTCCAGGTCCAAACTCGATTACGTTTTAAATCCCTTCTTCAAAACCCAACTGCTGATTTTCACTTGATGGGTATAAATCTGTTTCCTGCTAAAACTAACAGGTTCATTTTTGGTGAGTTAAACATCCTCGGCTTCATGTTCCCACATTTCGAGGCTTTAAGGGCTTCAGTATAATTTCACACTAAATACACAGTAAATACAGATGGGGTCCTTTGAGCTTCCACACATGTTTGCACTCACACACTCTCCAGTTCCTTCTAGCTGGATTTTTCTTTATGTAATTTAAACTGAGTATTTAAAAAAAAAAAACTAGGTATGTTTTAAGTGTGTCTCAAGAAACACAAAAAAAATGAATAAATCAGATCTGAGCTGAAAGTGAATCAGACAGATTTTACGCTAAAGCACAAGTGTGTGTGTGTGTGTGTGTGTGTGTGTGTGTGTGTGTGTGTGTGTGTTCCCTAACCTTTCACCACAGCTTAGTGTGACACTAAATACAGATTCCACATCAGTGACAGCAGGTCCCCAGAGAACTCAGGAAGCACTTGGCGACATCATGGGAAAACAGTGCGTGTGTGTGTGTGTGTGTGTGTGTGTGTGTGTGTGTCTCACTGTGAAACAAAGATCTCCTTTCCAGTTCAGGAATCTTGTACTGATTGCTAATTAGCTGCTTGTCAACAATCATTCCTGTGTGCTCTGCTGTCACTGCTGTGGCAAACAAACACAGGAATGGATACACATTCCACAAACACACAGGTATACACACACATGCACACTCTTTTCATGTGCACGCGTAATGAGACATTGGAACGGGTAGATTGCAATTACTTCAAATAATTTGTTTATGTGATAAAACATAAGAAAATCAACATCATGACATCCAAATTAAATTTCTGTCAATCAGCTCATTTATTCATCACGAACATAGTTTTTCTCCAAAGTCATTCTTTTTTGCTCAATTTCACACACACGCACACACACACACACACAGATAGATGTTAGCTTCCTGTCGGCACGTACAGTGTGTCTAATGAGGTGCAGTATAGTCACCGGGCCCAATAGAACAGTCACACTGTGTTATTCCTCTGCTGTCTGAGGTCTGCCAGAGCTCTGCTGTCGACTGCAGGGTGTCAAATCACCCAGCAGACGCTGCACACGTGCTGATACGTTTTCACTGCAGCTGCATCCAAAACAAAGAGATCTCCAGCTGCGCCGTCAGATACAATTATAATGGTCCAGCTTGGAAGACAAGCACGGGGACGAGGACGGACCGAACCCGAGGCTGTTTGTCTCCTCGGATATTTATGGGGAGGAAATATTTCCCCCCCGGATGTGTTACACCAAAGTGGCTCCTTCCTCCAGCTCGCGCTGCTCTGTTGAAGAACGATGAGGTGTTTTAACTGAGCTTATCTGGATAGTTTTAGCAGCTAACTGCAGCCATGCAGTACTGTCTCACTGTCAGACACACAACGAGCTATTTCACATCACACATTACTTATGTTACACTTGTAATACGATCTCAGTTGGATTGGACATTTTTGAATTTTATTTTCAATTAAGAAATATCAGAAAAAATATTATATTCCAGTTTTGGGGATTTCTTCATATGTCTGGAAAATGCACTTTTCATGCACAACAATACTGTGACACATTCTGTTTTCATCTAAAACTGTATGTTGCTATTTTCCATATCGTGATGACTCCCACCTTTTCTGATGTGCCATTCTTCTTTTAAGTTTGGTTCAACGTGGTTTTTGCTGTAACTTCATTTTTAAAGCACCCTTGCTTTTTTTGATCATGGACCACAAAGTGTCACACAATTAAAAGCGTTGGTACTATTCACCTTTCATACAAGCAGTGCAGTCACATACACAAAGGTTTTTGAGTAAGCGCTGGTCAAGGTCTCAAGCCGACTCCCATAATGCAGCGCAGCAATTCCAATAGAATTACCAGCTGAAGGCAAATCAATACCTGTGAAATTAAGCTGCTAAATTAGGAACAGTAGAATAAAAAGAAAAAACCTTGTCCTCTTCAGAAGGACTGAATAAATGATGAGGACACATACACAATGCTGCTTTTTTAAAAATCTATAAAACGGAGCAAAATATTCAAAATGAAATTAGAATAAAACCAACACAGCTTCCACAGTCCATGATATCAGCCCGCAATAACTCCAAAGATGTTTTTAAGTGATAAACAAGTGGTTTACCTAAGAGACAACACGACCTCGAACAATGCAAGTATTTCTGTTGAGTCAAACAGAAATGAAGCAATGAAAACATAAACATAATTTCCTTTATGAGATTACATTATCTGCACAGCTCCTTCACATTTGATTCTCTGGAAGTAAGATTCAAAACGACAAGAACAGTCAGTTCGACTTCAGAAATATTTGGTAAATTCCACAGTAAGATCCCCTCGCCCCCTCACCTCCGGCGTGATGTTCAGGACTTTTCATTTCCACTCGCTCTCGTCTAATGATAACCTGCTCGCTCGCTCTGTCTTGCTCTGCCTTGTCAAATTTTACTAGATGTAGTGAATTCCAACATTTCCCCGAGACGAGTGAGAGGACCGGCCTGAACTTGTCGCAGAAAAGCAGCGGTGAGGTTAAACTGTGACAGCTGCAGCAGAAGGAAGACGCCGACGTCACGGCTCAAACTGTTTTTTTTATCTGGAGCAAGTGGACTAGATCCTTGGAGGCATTTTACCTCCACTGAGAGGCTTCTTCAGTTCTGACTGATCAGGAAACCAGGTGTTCAGTCTTGGTGGGAGCACTTTACTCACCAGTCAGGACTGAAGTGTCACCAAGAACCAGCAGAGTTGGACAGAAGAGGAGGTCTAATTGTTATTTCCCGTAGAATATTAATAGAAAACAAGTGCTCCTTTATTTGTGGCTCTAAAAACTTGCACACCAGAGAACTAGAGTCTTCATCACAGCACGTGGACTTTATTCATAATGTTGAAATGGATCAGCCGTTATTCACTCTCTCTCTGTAGATGATGCAGTCTCTCATGTTGATTTAAGGGAGAAAAACAGTAAGATGTTCGTTTCGTCCTCAGGGTTATAATTTCAAGAAATGAATTTCGTTTCATTGATTAAAATATTTTTTCACTTGTTTTTGTACTCTATCTGCGACGGAGACAGCTACTACTGAAAACATGTTTCAGTTTTATACCTTGCTCAACAAGAAGTAAAAACCAAAATTTCATGATTTTCTTTTGGGGATTAAAAAAAACTAAACAAAAGAAGGAAACAGAGATGAAGAAAAGATGCACAATATTCAAGGCTGGACTTTTTTCCCCGTTTAAATAAATGAAAAGAAACAGCCCGCTACATGGTCTAATGCTAATATCAAAAATGCATGCAGCCCAGCTTCACCATATGGCGTATAGCGCAGAGAAGGTTTGAACATTTAGATACACTTCCCGCTTTCCTGTATCAAAGAGCAGAAGACTTGAGTCTGACCTCTAAGAACCCATGAAGCCGACATAAAGACTAGATTTAACCCTCCACTTGGCTGAATGATCCAATCAGTGAGGACGGGACTCTGTGCATGAGTGTGTTCGTTACTGTGTGTGTGTAAAAGCATCAATGAGTGTCAGGGTCATCGGTGGCGGTGTCAGCAGAGTGCATTGTGTAGTGAGATGACACATTAGCGCATATTTGTTCACATCAGAGCTCTGTCACTATAACAGGCTGACTGATTGTCCTGCTGTATGGAGGCAGGCGCTCTGCTTCTTCTTCAGGGCCGCGATGGACTCAAACGTCACCAGTGCAGCTTAAAAAGGCAGCAAAAAGAAAACCAACACTCAAAATGCGAAGTGGAAACAGAAGGAAGGAAGGAAGGACTCTATGGATGGAAAGTTAAGCTCTTCTGACTAAGAGAAAGAATGACTTCAACAAAGACCAGAACAAAGCAATGGCTCCTTCTGCAATTTATGACAGGAGGAGAAAACACAGCTGGAAGTCTGGATCCAGCCCCTGATGGTAAAGATGGTAAAGATTAACCGACACTCGCCTCTCAGCTCAACAGCTCGCTTCCCGGTAACAGGCCAGCTTCAGGCCATTTACAGAAATCCCTCACTAAGAGAAGACACTCAGGAGTCCAACCTTTCCTGAAATCTCAGCACACAAAACAAGGAGGCGAAGTATCAGAACATGTCCATGCTGCTTATCCACGTCGGCATCAAGCGAGGGTGAAATCCACCTCAAATCGGCTGCCGGTCTGTCGCAGGGAGCTGCAGCCCCCGGCAGGAACCAAAAACAGGCTAACGGACACACGCAAACATACAAAGTCCACACAGAAAGGCCCCAGGCTCAGGGTTTGATCCCAGATCCCTCTCTGTGAGGCAACTCAAACTGCACCACCGTGTCGCTCTGTTATTGTATATACCAAAACCTGCAGCACGCGTTTGTGTTTGGATTTTCTCCTTCCTAATATGTTTACTGAACCTTTTCATATGTTGAAAACCTGCTGCGTGATAAACCAGATTCTGATTCTGTAAGTAATGTTAAGTAGACACTAACGAGAGCGGCAGTTTGTTTACAGTCTACAGGAGGACGTCTCTCAAACTGGAAAAAGAAAATTCAGAGAGTTGCCGTCCTCGGCAGAGACAGAACAAAACCTCAACAGTGTATCAGTGCCTGTGACACCTTGGTGATACCAGCCCTTGTTGATGTTGAGGAGGACATTTTTGTCAAGGGCCTTGCTGATTCAACACTTCAAATACAAACTGAGGAAATACATAATTTATTTTCATCTCAGTCCTATTAAAAGAGGTGTGATCACGGCAAATCATCATCACGGCTCAATTCGCATCACCGTTGAATCACAGCACAACAGACTGATGCAAATTGCAGGCTGCTGTTGTTGTGTCAGACTGTGTACTGTAAGTCTGGGTATGTACGAACTGACGGACAGGTGTGGTTCAGTTTGCAGCCCTCATTAAGCTCACGTGCTCTTAATGAGGCGGAATTTGCCGGTCTGCTCATCTAGATGTGCATCGCATCGTTTCACAGGCCTGATGTTGGGAAACAAAAGATCAAACTGTGTTTCAGGAAAATAGTACGATTCATCATATCTGAGCGGGTCGTTCATTACAGCCGGCCAGCAGCGATCTAAAACATTATGCTTCAGAGGTACAAACACATGTTTAAAGCTGCTGCAGTCTTCAAGTGGTTGCTGTTTCCCTCGAGGCTGAATCCCAGCATGCACCTGCAGTCCACTGAGCCCGAGTCACCCCCATTAGGAAGCTAACGACCTGTTCTCTAAAGCCCTCTCTGCTAATTCACATTATGGCGCCGAGGCCAGCAGCAGGTAAATTGAGATTTTGTGAATTTAAGGATAAATCAACATAAATTTTCTCAGCCAGCGTCAACAGAGCAGCTTGGATGGCGCCTGGCATTGATGCTGCAGGTCTTTGAACTCTCCTGGAGAGATGAACGACACTCCTCCAGAAGATGGTCCCTCATTAGGTGTTTTTTTAGGATGGTGAGGACGGAGCTGGCTGTCGAACACTTTTGGGTCCAAAATCTGAAACCTGAGACGCACAGTCAGGCGACACATTTCCAACCAAAACAGAAACAAAATGACAAGAATAGAAAGACATGACACTCGTGTATGAGATGAATCCAAACAAATCTGCATTTCTAAAACATACTGAACACACCAAATGCTTTCATTCTGATTGGCAGACCCCTATTCTCCCACCCCCCCAAGGCTCAATCCAAACTGGGTCAAATTACCACATGGGCACCTCAAAGGCTTAACAAACACACAGTCTGGCTCAAGGTTGGGCAAAGGAACATGTAGCTCCTCCCACTTTCAGATGACCGTTGGCGATCGTTTCATTGAAACCAAGAACTGTGTCTGTGCTGCGGCGATGACAAACAGGGCACGAGTGAGAACTACAACAGTGAGAGGCCTCTTGAGTCACAAGTGGACCGCCGGCACAGATTTAATCAGAGCCAAGCGTTGTTTACAGAAGAGCAGCGAACCGGCGGTTAGACTTGAGCATTTTTGCCCAATAAATCTGTAATTATGAAGTCAATAACGCTCAGAAAGTCACATTAGCACTGCAAACGTATCCAGGTTGGATTTCTGACAATATAAAAGACAAGGGAAGTCAATTTTACAGGAAAAAGGTGGTGCTGATTAATATTTGTCTTATTTAAATGTATTAATTTACTGAACACTTTCCAGCTTTTCTCACATTTGTTAATTAATTTGTCGACTAATTTTCTCTGCTTTTCCCTTCAGATCTCCATTTCTAGAGACCTTAAATTTCTATTTGACTCCATAAGTAGTGCAAATGTGTGTCCAACACTAAAAAAAAAAGGGGGCCTTTTCTGAATTTCACGAAAAACTGAAATAAAAAGGCAGAACGTAAGGCAGGAGCCGGCCATGCAGATTTTATCGTTTGTGAACTCAGTTTCTGGGGCCCTCGGGGAAGAAGAATTTTTTTGGAAGCGCCGGTTTAGTGCCATCTTTAAGCCCCCTAGCGCCCTCACAAACAATGTGAACATTTTCAGACAGGCTGTGCATGCAAAGCATCCGTGTGTGCGTAATGAGCATAGTCGAGCACCCCCAGTTGACTGGAATCAGGAGAGGTGCAGATAATCAGACATCACTTTTATAAATGCACACTTTTTTAAATATTAATGGGGCGGTGCAGCCGATGGAGACAGTCTTTAATCCATGCCAATGCAAATGGACCCCAAGGTCACTAACATAACATTGCCTCAGCCTCTGGCCAGGACAGATTGACTAGGAAAAAGCCTGTGAAATGGGGTCTTTCATAGTCTGGCAGAGCACGGTGCGCTCTGTATAATGTAATGGCCTGCAGCCCACGGCAGGCTCAGGGGGGTATTAGCTACAGCAAGGGCCACATCAAAGTGTTTCCAGCACAATGTGTGCGGGTTCCTTTTTTTTTTTTTTTTTTTTCAAGCATCACCCCATTGACCCGCCATTTTCTCCAGCGAGGGGATTCACAAAATAACCAGAAGAATGCTGCTGCCGATGACGTCGGCTGGAATGAGTGAGGACTGAGAGTTTCACCACGTTCCTTTAAAACACTTCTGCAATTTCCCTCATTATTTATTTACCCCCCCCCCCCCCCCCCCCCCGAATGGTACGGCCCCTCGGAGATAAGTGTACTCCGAGCGGAAGACGTTAAAACTAATTTTAACTTGGGCTAAAAGAGAGATGTGCACTTCACACGGGTTTCCATGGCAACGGCGGCGCCTACGTGTTGGTGGCGAGTAGGTCGCTGTTCAGGCCGGACTCCGCAGATAATTAGTGGGTCTGAAATGGTTTTGGTTCCACTCAACTGGAGGATCCTGCCAATACAGACTGAGCCAGACCAGGACTGGCACGGCCTACTTAAACTTGAGCAAGAAAAACACACTCAGAAGAGAAGCTTGGAGATCAGCTCCACATTTTCTCTACAGTTTACTTGTGTGTCCTGAATCAGAAACATTCAACACCCTCCCCACTGAGGGACTAATAAAGGGTCATCTTATCTTGTCAACCGGCCTGTGTGGGGGCAAAATACCATCTGCACACATCAGGGTCATAGGATTAAAAAAACCTGCCAACCGAGTGATCATTAGTCAGAGAAGTCAGATCGTATTGACAAGATGACCCCAACTCTCATTTAATTTACTGGCTCAGTGAACTTTTTCTTAATGAGCTTACGGTTTTAGTCTCTAGTTTGTAATCTTCAGTACAACTTGAAGTTTATTTTTGCACCAATTTAGAGGTAAGTAAACAGTAAATCAGCGGTTAGGGATGGTTATTCCTGGTCTCAACAGCACATCTGCTGCACAATCGTGACTACTAATAATAATTAAAACTCAGAGCTAAGCTATGCCAAAGACAGGCCGGTATTTGCTTCTGACTGAAATGTTTTGTACTTGCGGATTTTAAAAATAAGGTTACCGGTCAGCATTTGTTTCTCTCTTATTTTAATTTATTTTGATTTACTCCACTGAGCATTATTGTTTTTGCTGCAGTAATCAAGGGTAATTTTTGGGTTTGGGTCCAGGTCTGTCCCTGCTCTGCTCCCAGTTAGCAGCAGGTTGTGTAATGATAAAGGCTCTAATTGTTCACAGTGGAGCTTCATTATTCTCCAGTTTTTTTGTTTCTGCTCTCACTCTCACGCTCCCTCCTGAACGTTTTCCTGCTGAGGAGGCCTTTCACTGCTGAACGAACACAACACTCTGCAGCTAAAACCTCCAATAATCTGTTTAACGCTTTGTAGTCCTGCTCCAAACTAATGACACGGCATTTATTGCTCACCTTTCATCGACTTCAGACAGCAGAGCCACCTCTTGGCCGAATCACTTTCCCTCTCTCACCCGATGAAGCCGCTCCTATTTTTCTACTCACTCTTTTCATTAAAACTAACCGGCTCCATTTTTGACACAATCTTGCCGTCTGTCCTCATGCTTTCTCTGTTTGATTTTGCCGAGCTCCAATTAGCAGAAATGGGAAGCTCTTCTCTGTCGTGGCCCCAATTTGGGACTAAGACTGATAAGCAGAATGCTTCTTTGCATAAAAATCTTGTCTGGTGCAGCATTAATGAATTACCCTCCAACCTCTATGTTTCATTAACATGTTCAGAGAGGATAATGAAATTCACTGAAATCACAGGTGCCCCAGATACTGTGCAGTGGTGTAAGGTTAAAGTTTTACATCACTAATGTGCTGCTGCACACTCTGTTCACTAATAACCACCGAGCTCAGTCTCATCTTTTGACATATTGTTTGCTCCCAGAACTTTTCTCCACTGCTGCATAGATTTTTGTAATAGAAAGAGGACAAAAGAAGAAGAGGAGAAGGAAAATACTCCAGGAAATCCGTGTATGAATTTCTATTTCACTATAAATTTTAAACATTTATTCTTTCAACATCTCTCTTATGCAAATTCCAGTATCAAAATTTTAGGAGTAGGCCAGAGAGGGGACAGTCTTTACGACTGAAAGAAATCACTGCACGATTAGCCACAGAGTGGAAACAACTCTTCGTTTCCCATTACTCTCTGCAGCGACAGGTGACCTTTCAGACTTCATCAACTATCCCATAACTGTCGCCTCCGTAGCTGCCAGGCGTAGGGATTGGTAACCATGACGGCTTTCAAATTGTCTGCACAATTGAAATCATTGAAATCATACATCCCTGAGCTTCCCTTATCCTTTTATTGATGCAAGGATGTTTTTACAAAGCCTGAGGTTTTATTTTGTACTATAATTTATTCATGAAATGTTAACTCTCACTTATCTTAGTCCATAAACAGTACAGTGTGTAATAAATATTTCTTTTGTTCGTTCAGTTTTACAGGAGAGAGGACTGTGATGGGAGCACTGGGGTGTCAAGTTTGACTGGGAAGGAAATAGTTTTTCTAAAGAGGAAATTGATTAGGAATAATTAACAGAGTCAATAAGGAATCGGATAGAAAAGCAGAATCCATAGTGACGTTTGTAGTTCCCGTCTCTAACAGGGTGTGTGGTGGTCTATTTTCTGAGGACAGGATACTGTATAATCTGGCCAAAGAAATTTCAGAGTTTTATCTGCTGCTTTTTCAAATTAAGGGCAAAAAGAAATTAAGGCATGAACAGGGGAAAAGTTAAATTTGCTTTGCCGGCTGTAAACTGTTTTTGACTTTATCTCCTTCTCTGTTATTTTAACTAAATATGTTTTCCTATCAGGGGAAAAAATTAGTAAATTATTTTGTGTGCGAGATCAGAAAAAAGTACAAAAGATATTTTTTTTAAACAACACCCTCCAATGCACACAAGAAATAATTCAACATTTTTGGGAATATTTGCTTTCTTGACAAGTTAGAAAGATGATTAGCACCACTCTCACAGTATCAATCTACAGCCAGCTTATCTTATCTTATCTTAGCTTACTTTAGTTTATCTTATCTTATCTCAGCTCAGCATAAAGAATGGAAACAAAGGGAAACAGCTCGCCTGGCTCAGACTCCAGTTTTGGGCTGACCACAGATTCAGGGTCGTCCAGCGGACACCATGAATTAGCTGTAAATGTGTCATATTTTGTACTCAGCCCAAAGCCCACAGTGCAGAAACACTTCATCGTGGTTTATGTGTTGGAACATTTCTTGCCTGGACAAAGTGTTTCCTGCAGGATGGTTTTGTTTTTTTGTTGTTTTGGGTTTTTTTTTTTTTTTTTTAACCTTTAAGCAGGGTGGATGATTTCTTTCTCCTGCTGTAAATCTTTTTTCTAACCTAACTTTCTCCTGGATGTACATCAGAAGAGAATAGATCTCACAGAGAAAGGGGAGAAAGTCCATTTCTGAAAATGAATATATGATGACTATTTGGTGTGGTTTGTGCACTTTATATTTATATATATATTACAGTTTTATTCCCATTTTTTGTAAATTTAATGGACAAAAGAAGTTTTCTGTTGTATTTATCTGTCAAACGATTGTTGATTATCCAGAAATCGGACATCTGGTGGTCAGTATGGAGTATAATTGATCATATAATGGAGAGCAGACACTGACTTTGTGGAGCTCAGCAGAGCTGCCGGACACAGATATAACTGATATCAATCCTCTTTAAGCAGCCAAGCCCGGCGTATTGACACTCAATTTTCCTTCCTTTTATCCTCTTACTTGTTCTACTCTCACATGATCTTTTTATTCTGCATTTGCTCTCATTCAGCTCCTCTTCCTCATCTTTCCCATCTGAATGAATAAACGCAGAGATGGGCAAAAGAAGAGAGGATGGGAGAGAAAGAGGAGAAACTAGGGCACTCCAACCTGGACGCATCGTCCAAAGCAATTTGCTCAGATGGAGAGCGAGGCAGAGAAGAGGAGGAAAAACAAGGCGCTTAAGAGCATCTCTGCTCTTAGAAAAGAAAATGGCTCAGAGAAAACAATGCTAAAAAAAACAAAAACAAAAGGACTGACAAGCTGAGCGGCTGAGTGAGATGGAGACGAGGAGAAAGAGAAAGCTTTGGTAAATGGCGAGAGCGAGAAAGAGAGAGGCCATGCTGGAAAAGTGGACCATTGAGCAACAAAAAGAGAAAGAGAGAATGAGAGAGAGATAACGACCAAAATCCCCAATTTATGTCTTTACTGAAAAACTAAATGGTGGTTGAACAGAAATACTCACAATTAAAGTTAATGAAAACCAGCCCTGTGGACGCTAACATTGCTATTGGCAGATTTTTGTATCATTATTTGTTATTCTGAGGAAAGCAAATAAACAAATGACACAGAAACAGGATATGAACTCATAACGTCATCGCAAATTAGACCAGATGTGATGAATCAATTGAAAATAACACTCAAGTCAGCCCAACCTCATTTGTTTCACACTCTGAATGGTGCTGCTTTTATTTTGTTTTAAATGACGGTAAATTGTAAATCTTTCAGTATCAGACACAAACAAAACAAACAATCTGAAGAGGTGACCCGAAGCTGTGAGATACATTTTCCTCAGACAGATAAATCTAATAATCGAAAAAATAATAACACTCCAACAGAGATGGATGCGTGGAAACCACAGAGAGGCACCGACCAGCGACAGGAATGTTAATAACAGCTCTGCGTCACGGTGGCCCGGTCAGTCCACTACGACACTTTACAGGAGATAACTAAATACAAACAATCCGTCCCAAAGCTGCATCTCATTTCTGACATATCACCATTAGTGGCGACTACGCAAATGCAAACTGGAAATGACAAGAAGAAGCTTGAGGACCTTTGGAAGATCCGGTATGAAACCGTGGCAGAAGCTCTTAAGGTGCTCCAAGAACCATCAAAAAGATTTTCAGACCTCAGACTCTCAAGGTTACTTCGGGAACTTTTTGAAGCGGTAAACAGCACTTCTTTAGTCTTATCAGCCACTCGGAGCACTTAACAACGAAGCTAAATTCACCTTTTCATTCATACTCATATAGAGCTTCTGTCCCACAGACTCACATTCATACACTGATGGAACAACAAAAACTTCAACCACCTGAAGCTGCTGTAATAATGATAGTCATTAACTGTTACATTCAAAACAAAGAGGAACACCACATTTAGTGTCACATAATTATTTAACTGCACAATATAATAAGTTCCAACTGGGTGTTTTAGTGGAGTCAAGGTTGAAACAGTTTTTCCATCAACAATTCATGAGCAGTACGGTAAAGAGAGCTATTATGGCCTTTTAAAAATGACACACACTTAGAGAAGAGAGATAAGAGCAGCTCAGAGCAAGGTGGGGGGGGGGGGGGGGGGGCAGTAAAGCTCAAGAATGTAAATTGAGCAGCACTCAGAAGAAGAGGAGGGTCCTCTCACAAAAAAATAGGTTAAAAAAGAGGGATGTGGGTTAGTGGAAAGTCACCGAACACACCCACTGCTGTCCACAGATGGTGTCACGGGGCGGAGGGGGCCGATCGCCTCCTGAGCTGCTCCTCTGAATCTGAGTTTCAGGAGGAACTTGTGGGCCGACAGGTCTGATTTTTGCCAGCGGGGTTATTGAGTCACAGTTTCCTCTTAGATCCATCAGGAATGTAACATGGACAAATGCACAAAAGGAGTCGGAGAAGTAGCTCACTGGTGATGAATGTAGATGAGCTGCAGAAGCTGCCACAGAAGGCAGCAGAGAAGAAAAAAAAAATATGCTATTGAAATAATGGAGGCTGCTATTGAAAGGAGGAGACACAGAGAGAGATGAAAGGATGAACTGTGGCCGGGATGAAGTGAAGTGAGAGGGGCTGAAGATGAGACGGAAGTAGAGAGTAATAAGGAAAAGAAAAAAGAGATGGACTCGGGAGGCTGCAGCAGGTTAAAAAAGGTAGAGGTGGGAACAAGGAGATGAAGGAGAGAGTGAGACAATGAGGAGGAAATGAGATGGATGGAAACGGGATGAGAGGGAAGGGAGGGGAGAGCATGGTGGTATGAGGAGGAAGAGGAGGACGAGGAAGGGGGGACCCCAGAGATAGTCCATTAATAATCCATGGAGCCTAAAGTACTCCTGTTGAGGGAGAAAACTGCTCCTGTGAGCCTGAAAGCAGCCAACATGCTCTTCCTCTTTCTGTGCCCCCACCCCACCAGGCCCCGCCCAGCCCCGCCCTCGTTCCTCTGCCACTTTGAAACATGGCACCTTTTGTTTGGGTTTTTATTTAAGTTGTAAATCTCTCCCGAGGCTCCTTCACACGTCACCATAACAGCAGGTCCGTTGCACATCACGCTGAGCGAGGCGGGTCTAATAAAATCGTCTGCATCGTATCATAAAAAACATCCTCCATCTGCGTCGCTATCACGTTTTCTCTTTTTTACTTTGGCATCAACCAGAGTCTTCCACTTTGGGTCAAACTGTTTCCATCTGCCCTGTGGATGGTCCAGTAGAGCAAATATCACTGAGGAACTCCGTGAAGAATTAACGTGCATCTTCTGATTTGATCAGAAGAGGCTTTAAAAATGTGTCGTCTCAGGTATCTAAAGTGATCAGATGTCACTGCCCAGCTGTAAAAGAAACAGGCCTACACTGGTTTTGTTTTTAGCCAATCAGACTGATGGATCACGCCTGAATTTAGAGTCGTCCGCTTGTGATCAGATCAAGAGACGGATGTTCATATCAGGTTTCAACCGAGCCAGTTCCTTGGGTCATTTGAGCCCAGGTGCAGGCCATCGCTTCGTAAACCCACCAATAATTCAATAAAAAAATTAAAGAGGAACCTTGGTTTCTGTCTTGGCCCTGTGGGCACTTTAACCGGTTTCTACTTGTCTTTTTTTCCACGTAGCCATGAGCAGCTCGAAGACTTCAATGAATCAGGCCAGCTGGATGAAAGAAGGGTTCATTTCACGTAGCGGTTAATTCCCAAATTTCAAATAATTCGGCTCCAAATGCAGTTGAACGCAGATTTCCACCATGTGAGGCTCAGCGGGATGAATCATCAGGCGGGTACGTTACTAATAAAGCTAAAGAAAGGAAGTGGAGGGCCCACACATCACATGACTAACCTTTACGCGGATTTACTGCTGTAAAATGTTACTGTAGTGTCCGTAAAACTGTCCAATTAGCTCACACACCCAGATGTTAACCAGCATCCTGGGTCTTCTCCATCTCCTTCATCCTTCTCTTGCAGCTTCTCCTTCCTCATTTCTATCCATCTCTCCTTTCTCCCTCTACCAATCTTTCTGCTTCCTGCTCCCCCAGTCCTTACCCAGTCTCACCCCGTCTTCCCCAGACATCATCTTTTTAAATGTGCAGTAAATTGGGGGCGAGATGGCTCACACCACGTCACACCTTTATATTTAATTCCCAATTCCACTGCTCGACCTTCTTGGCTTGGTTTCGGTCCATTTCTCTCTCCTTTTCCTCCGATCTCTCCCTTTCCTCTCACGCTGTGGTCTCTGGCTCATTGTCTTTGTCTACTAACGCTCCCTGCCCGTCTCAGTTTCATCACATAGACAGATGGAGAAAGAGAGAGAGAGGGGTGTGTGTGAGACAAAGGGAAATCAGCAAAGGTAACAAGAAAGATGGGAGAAAGATAAAGTACAATGATTGTAGAGGAAGATAAATGAGAGGGACGAACAGAGGAAGTAGGCGAAGGAGGAAAAGATGGATAGAAGAAAAGGTGACCCAGCCCATCGAGTGACAAGTATATTTATATGAAAGCTTCAGAAACCGAACAAAAGAATAAAATTAATGTAAATTTATAAATAATTAATTAATAAACGTGTACTCCCCTTTCATATCCGCTCATGTTAGCCGTATTTAAGGATGAACACACCCGGAAACATTTTCACACCAAACTGGAGAATCATACAGGCATCAAACTGGGACTTGCAGTTTTCAAACAGACTCACTGTAATTACATTTAAAGCCACACTCTGACACTTCCATGTAAAAACACGCCTGATATATCTAAAACATGACTTCTTGTTATAGTCACAAAGAAAGACCTGCCCACAGAAACTGAAACCACCAACAACGAAAATAATCTGATGATTAAGATGCCTCAGTCCCGCCCCCAGTTTGACTGACAGGTGATGAATCCTGATGAACTCTGAGCACCAACATCATAATGTGACAACGCATTATTTTTTATGTTGTTGTTTTTTTTTTTTTTTTTAAGCATCTGAAGTCACATAAAGGCCAAGAGATAAAGAGAAAGAAAGAAAACTGAGGAAGGATTAATGTAAAGTCGCCGCTCTGCAAGTCTGTGACTGTGATGAATTAATGAAATCACTGACAAACCAATGCACAGCAAGCCAGCGGCAAAAACAGAGGCTGAGACAGACAAAGACAGACGAGGAGAAGAAGGGAGCTAAAGATGAGAAAATTAATGAGTCGGACAGCGGGGAGGAGCGAGAATGAGACGGGAAAAGGATGAATGGTGGGAGAAAAAGAGCAGAGGAGGCCGGAGAGGAAGCCAAGATGGGGACGCAGAGATAAAACACGAGGGATGGGGAAATTAATGAGGGAAACGAAAAGGGAAGGAAATAAAGGGCAGCACATGAGAAGAAGGTGGAGTGGGAGAGACGGGTGAGAATGAGCCAATCGATACAACAAAAGGGGAGCAAATGAGGGCTGTAAAGAGAAAGCAGTGTAAGGAGAGGAGGAGGTAAACAGGCCGAAAGGCTGAAGGAGTCTGGAGGAGAAAGAGAGCGATAAAGATGGAGATGGAGAAAAATTGAAAGCAGATTTGACAGGTGGAAGGAAGAAGGAAAACAGAGCATATAAAATGAGGAAGAACAGAGTCTGGGGTTTACGCCAGGCAGGCGTTGCCTTAGGCAATGCCATTGTCTGTCTGTGTGTGTATGTGTGAGTGTGTGTGCGATGTTTACACTCAGGGGAAGGTATTCGCAGCGCCAGAAAGCAGAGTTTGTGGACAGACGCCCAGAGTTCCTCCCATCCCTTCGGTTTTCCTCCATTCTTGTGTCACTCCGCCCCTCAATCCCTTCGTCTCCTTCTCTATTCTCACGTCTACATTTTGAAAAGCAGTAATCCTATTTAGGTAAGCTGACAACAAAGCGTGTTGTAGGGACAGTGAAGAGGGAGAAGCTCAACAACATCTTCGTTTTGTTCATTTTAACCACATAGCCTCGTATGACGAGCACATGAAACGCTGAACCCCAGGGACGTTACGATGCATTCACATGTATGGGATTATATAATACCGCCCCATGATAGCCCTCCCACTTCAGAGAAAAGGCACAACCTTACATTGTTCAGAGTAACAGACTCATTAGTTTATAGTAATTTGGGTTTGCATGCTTGGGCTTTTTGTTGTTTTGTTTTTTTTCCCCAATCCAGCAGAGGATAAGGTCGGTTTGTCAAAATTTTCATACATGTCCTTGTGTTGGAATAACTGGAGGCTCTTTATTCAAAGAAAAGTACAAGGAAACTGTTTCGCTGCTCTCTGCTCATTAATCACAATAAACAAAGTAACCTGGACAACTTCTCAAACAAAAAAATACTAATTTTTCCGACATAAATCAATACATCACAGCGGACAGGCTGTTCCCAAAGCAGCATGAAGCACTGCTAGTTTTGATAATCCTTTTTAAACAGCATCAACCATTGGCTAAGCTGCGACGGTGGCTTTAAGTCAGGAACAAGCTGGGAATGACTTATCACGTTTAACTGTATTTACTCCTGCAACTCCTACAGATCACATTTTCCCTGATCATATTTCTGTTCTTGGCCGTCGTCATGTCTACTATTGTTTACTATCTGACTCATTTCAGATGTCAAATCGAAACCGTGCGATGTCATCATCCCCATTCATGCTGTAACTGGCTTGCATGTTGCAGAGCGAGTTTCATGCTTGAGCCAACATGGCTGCCAGTGTGCACTTTTAAAGCCCACAAAACTGTTTACATTAAACACGGTTGGCTATAGGGGCCAAAACTCTGACGGGGGTTTGCTTGATATGCAGATGAGGAACCAGTGATTGATACAGGAGGCTAAATGAAGTGTGCAGAATACACTGAGAAGCTCAATGCCACATTAGCACCTTGCTGGGCTCAAACAACACCTTGAATCCTGCTAGTGTGTCACTCTCCCCACAGAGCGTCCCAGTTCCATGTCCACAGTTAGATTTACTTCACCCGAACGGCCTCACAATTTGTGAAACACTAATCTGCTAATGCTATCACAACGCGTTTCAAATATGTGTAATTCTTTGGTTGCCCGTGGCCTGCACATGGCGGCCCCTGCGGAGTCCCGAGGTCTCCTGCGATCCCTCGCCTTTCAACACGCTCACATTCCTCCCCTCCCTCCTCCTGCTGCCTCCAAAGATGAAAAACAACACTGGCACACGTTGTCGCCGAGCTCACGTCCAGCCATGACAAACACAGCTGGCCGAAACGCACAGCGAGGTTGGCCGCCAGAGAGACGGCACACAGGACGGCAAAGGAGAAAAAATAGAGATGGGGAGGGCGGCTGGGGGCCTCTGTGGGGCTGTTGGTAAATAGAGGGTTTTAAGGGGAGGAGGGGAGGATACAACCTTCCCCCCCCCCCAATATCTCCTCTCTGTCGTCTCTAAAACATGCACCAGTGATCTCCGTGCACAGCAGCAATGTGCAGCCACATGATAAACCAGCCAGGCGGAGATGAACAAGCTGCACACACACACATTCACTGATACAAATCTGTTTATCTTTACATGCTGTTTTCATTCAACAAGTCACCCCCCCCCCCCCCTCGTTCCCACACCCGTCCACCCTGCCTGAATGAGCCGAGCTGCTTCTCTCCTGCGTTATTCCTCCACACAGCAGCTGAGGAGATTCTCAGACACGCTCCACGTACACGCTGAGCTCCCATCATGCCGAGCTGCCCGTGACATCATAATGGGTTCGGATGCAGGTCACAACCTGTGATAGGTTCTCTGTTTTTCTGCCATCTCTTCCCATTTCTCTCTCTCTCTCTTTTTTTTTAACCATGGTTGTTTACTGACTTTTTCGGCAAGCAAAAATATAAAATATTTCCACGAACGATCTCAGACTCCCTGTACACAAATTAAAACCCACTCCACACACACACACACACACACGCTTGACCCAGTTTTGACCTGCCCTGACCCCTATTTGTTTTACATCAGGGTCTCCCTGTTTTAAATCTTTCAGACTGACTCTGAACAGTCAACCTCCCCCCGCCACTATAAATCCTCCCTGAAAAGGACTAAATGTCAATGAAGTGTTACCTGAGAGTGTATGAAGGGTCGGCCATACTGAATCCCTCAAATAAATGGCGACAGAGTAACTGAGCTCCATCACGACTCGCCGGCCTTGCTGATGAAGTGCGTGTTGCGTCCTGCGTGCTGGAGGTGAAGCGGTGGAAAATGGCAGCAGAGTGAGGTATGATGTGGTCGGCATCGGACGGCATTTTTCGCAATGTGACACGCGAGACCTCTCAGCTCGACTCCGACGGCCAAGGAAGTTCTCCTCCTTTGATGTAGTGCACCCCCACAGCCCCCACATGCACTCCTCGGTAGCTGATGGGTTCATCTATCATTCCTTAAAACAGTGAAAAGGTGCCATTATGGAGCAGCCTGGGGTGCAACACGTGTAACCAGGTGACATTTTTCAAGTGCCACTTTCTGCACTTTTGTTAAGTTTGTATTTAGAAATAAAAATTACCACCAAGTTTGGAAGGACACACGAAAATCTGATGAAAAATAAAACTTGCTCACCTGCAACTACCCTTTTTTTATGCAGTTTGACAGACAAGAAGGATTCATGAAGCCTTCAGTTAAAACAGAAGTAAGAGAGAGAGAAGATGGAAACTATCATCAAAAGTAAACAATATCTGACCAACATCTAAACATCAGTTTATATCTCAATCTAACAGACCTTCGTCTTGGTGTTTGGTTGTAAACAGGTTTAGCTATTATTGCTTGGGAGAGGTTTCTTTAGTAAGCTTCGAGTTAAGTGGCCAAACCAGGCATGATTTTAAAACGATCGATCCAAAGACAAAAGAGGAATTTATTTGAGTGCATCTGTAGATGAGACAAAAAAACTCTGAAAGGATCCAAACGTCCATTTCATTCACAAAGTAGATGAAGATCTTTTCCTTTCTTTTGAGATTCTGGTGCTTGTTCATGCTGCTCAAAGGTGATCTGCTGAGTCCAGAACTGGAGACCAGAGAGTTCACTGAAGTTCATAAACTCTGCTGGAAGCAGCCTGTAGAGAGTGCGGTCATAAAGGGATCCACATGTTCTGTAACAATACACAGAGATACTACGATGACTTATCGGTATTAATGGGCCCAAAGTGCCTCAAGAAAAACATTCCACCACGTATTACAACAGCAGCAGCAGCAGCTGCCTGGACTGGTGAAGCAATCCAGGTTGGAACCATCCAACCGTGGACTATCTGCTGCCTCAGCAGAAAAGTGAGATTTGTCGGTTTTTCCAGCCTTCAGCTCTCTTGTTTTGGCGAATCTGTTCCCGCTGCAGGCTCAGATTTAAGACCTTGGCTCGGAGTGGAAGCTGATGTGGTCTTCTGCCATTCTGGTCCTTCTGCTAGGTCACAGTAAGATGCTATTCTTTTCACCGCGGTTGTTAATTGTGATTGGCAGTTGCAGAAACACTTGTAATAAAATGTCTGACATGTACATGCACATGTATACATCCCTGCAGGCTGTGAATGGTTAAGTAGCAACTATTGTTCGTTTTTATTGTTCGGCGTGGGAGCACCATTGTTTCTGAGTTAGTATCTTAATGTACCACCGCTTTCCTCTCTGAAGAATAACATTATGTTTAGGAAAAATCCTGCTGACTACACAAACAGATGTTTATTATAGGCTATCTGAAGGAAAAGGTCAGGAAATCTACCAGCTATTCTGTCTCCAAATGCCCAGTGAGGGGATTGCAGGAAAAAGCTTTTTCCCCGCCTTGTCTTCACAAAGCTGCTCAAAGAGAGAGGGAATGTGTATTCCCCGTGGGAGTCTGGGCATTAAACTGGACTACTCCACCAGTACAGTACGGCCGTCACTGCCTTGCTTTTTTCGACTCATTACTCGGCGACTTAAACATCTCACTCTTAAAAGGCTTCACTGGTGGCTGTTATGTGCTTCTTTATGTCCAATACCTCCTATACTTCCTCCTCTTACTGACAGCTGAGTGCTGTCTCACTTCTCCCCTGTCCCTCACAGTACAGAGAAACAACACTAATTCACAGAGTCTTCGTTCACATGTGCTTGAGTTCTTCTTCCTCCTCTTACCGACACTCCCCCCTTTCTATCCCTCCCACCTGCAACCCCTCTCTGAAAGATGAATGGTTCTTCGTTGACCCGTCACCAACTCCTAGTCTGTGAGTCTGTCCTAAATATGAAGTGCTGTGTGTGTTTTCATTGAAGACACATGTACATATCTGTGTGTGTGTGCGTGCCTCATCAACCCATATGACCATACCGCTCCACTCCACTATCTCAAACTGGCGCCAACTCCAGGTTCCAGGTGACAATTAAATCTCCACCCCAGAGGGCAGTCATCTGGCAGAAAACAAACGCACCTGCGACAGCCTGGGCTCTGTGGAGGAATGACACACACAGCCACCTGTCAGACTGGTCCGGCCGGGTGTGATAGCCGGGCTTTTGTTGCTGCACCGCCTGCCCATTATGTCCTGGCCCACCTCCAGTGTCTTAGCTGAAGTGAGCGCCGACTCCTGTTCCAGCGTTTCACAGGCTGGAGATTCATTTGCACAAATGAACAGTAAATCAAGGCCTTTATTATTTACCTTGAATTAGTTTAATAGAATTACATCACAAAATTGTCTGAAGTGCATCAAGCTTAAAGCTTTTCCCAAATCTAACATCCCATTGACGCCTGGACGCTCCCCACTGCTGCCACAGCGCCCCTCCATCCAGATACAGATGGAGTTGAGTGCTTTGCTCAAACATAATTTGACGGTTATAGTTCAGAGCAGGTTTTTGGAAAACTGCCAGTGACTTTTAAACATTTGAGTCAATTAGGAACAGCCACGAGGTGCATGGGAAGCCTCAGCTTCGGTCAGACTCAGAGCCTTTGAAACCAAAGGCAAAGCTCTTTGACGGCAGTCTAACTTTTTAAAATCACATGGCATCAGCTGTGTTTTACTGCAGAATGACGGAGAGGGTGGAAGTCGTGATTCTTCACCTGCAACCACGTCAATGTGACATTATCTGTGCAACCAAAATACCCCAGAAATGTTGATTAATGCAAATAAAGTCATTTAAAAAAAAAAAGCAAAGTGGCTTCTTCTCCACTGCAAGACGAGTTTGCCTTCCCATTTGGACTGAGCGCCCGCAAAACTACAAGGAGTGATGTCATCACATGCACACACACATAGATGCGGGGGAGGGAAAGTGAGCTGCTCACTGCTGTGCACGATGTTCAAACTAATCTGCCAGTGTCATCTCGGCGTTGGCGAGCCCCCGAAAGTGTCAGAGCCTCTGCGTGAGAAGCTTCAATCAGCGACTGGGTGTTTTTAAAATTTATTTCCAAGCTTCAGCTCACGCTCTGAGGAAGGTGACAGGTCCGCGTCTCCGCACTGAGACATGTCAAAGCAGGAGGAGTGAAAATTAGCATCTTCGCGGTATTCTGTTTACATCAATGCCAATCGGAGGCGAAGCCGATAAATATCCCTGTCTGCAGCTGAGTGATTTCATCCAGGTGTGAATACAAATCATAGTCTCTTCTATTTCCAACAAAAGCCCGATGTTAGCAGGTCTTAGGCTTCAGTTGGTTAAAAGGTTAGTCAGCAAAACATTTTACAAATCCACATTAGCTCCATTTTGTTTTCTTCTCCGAGTGCTCGCTTCATTTGGGTAATAACTAACAGCAGGTATGAACACCGAAATCAGTAAATGAGTTTCCTGATGGACCATTTTCTCAGGAACGACATCATCTTAGAGAACATGAAAGGTTTAGGATCTGAATCCTGCGACATTAAAAAACATTCATGCTGGAGTAAGCAACAGGACCAACTGTAACTGTACTCTCACAGAATGGTTGGGCAGCTTTTAGGAGAGAATGTATTTTATGTCTTGGTGAATAAAAAAACTCGTTCAATCAACCTTTTTTGAATAAGTAAATGTCAAAAAGCATTTTATATGATAATTTGTCCATTTAAAAGGCCCAACACTTAATTACCACAACGTCCTCAGAGCTGCTGCAATTCCCTTTTTCGGGTAGCAGGTCTTTAAATTTAGCTCTCGCTCTCACATGAACAAACAAGCTTTTGCGTGACATTTCCAAGCAGTTGATAATTAGGTTTACTGTGATATTTCGGTTTTGTATCCGGCTGCCGCTGGATCCAGAATAATGAGAAGCTCTGCCTTAACACACAACCTTGGGTGCTCTTGGAGCACTGGAGGCCCAGTTTCTCCTTTACGGGAATCAATTGAGCATGGCCTGATAGCGTTTAGAAAAGCAGATGGCATGTCTAAATGCTAAGCAGGAACCAATTTGTTCATTTCATACCAACAATGTCAACAGCATATTACCCATTGTGTCATTCACATCGACACAGCCGGAGCACAAGGCCAACACTGTGCATTTATGTAGGCAAGCTATGCACATGAGCAATTTCGCCAACATTAGGGGAAAAGATTGTGACCAATTGAAATCTGCAAAATGAGCTGAGGTAGAAAAAGTGGAATGTGGAGGAAAAAAAAAAAAAAAATCGCTGAGCGGTTAAGGCACAAATGCTCCAAGCTTTAATTCCTCTTTGCTACCCATCATTCCCTTCTCTCTCTGTGGACATCGTGTAAATAACGGCACACATTGTAAAGCCGATTCTAACTGTACATAATGGCAAATAAATGTCACTCGGAGACTTTGACGTCTTGCTGGTTTCTCATCTGCACGTCCTAACTTCAGTGTTTGCTGAGCGGTGAGTTTCAGCCTGCAGGAACAGCTTAGAACCGTGAACCTTCTTGAGCCTGATGAACGGTGCTAATATGGGCTGAAATACCATTTGCTATGCCAGACGTTTACACCGCTTGGGTTTTTTTTTTTAATTTGAAAAGGTCTGGTGATCATGGAGCTTTGCTTTGAGTGCAGTGTGGCTCTAAATGTAAAGCAGGACCGCTGACAGAAACCGTCTAACTACAACTGCTCCAGTGGAGCCACTGAAGATTACTGTACCCCTCAAAGATCCCAGAAGTGTCGCATCAATAAACAAAACCATCAATAAACAATTAGACTCTCTAATTATGCTGCAAAAGAAAAAGCAACTTCTAGTAAAATGGTGGATAAAGAGCCGTGAACTGTGTGGAAGGAATGAGTGGGTGAACTTCAGTTGGCCTCTTCCTCTACGCTGAAATCTACATAAACTGCTTTATGAGATTACACTCTCGCAGCCTACACTGATAGTTTTCTCTGTAATGACAGTTTTCCAAGATTTTTTTTTAAATTTCTGCAAATTACAGATGTGACTTCCACCGCCACCGTAATGATCTCACACACAGACCACGGACTTAATGATTGCAGGCCTGAAAACCCCAAACAAACGCGGCATTATATCATACAAGTGTGTGGGATCACCGAAGCTTCGGTGCAACGGGAGGCCTCGGTGTGAGAGCCGAGTACAACATCTACATAATAATTTACTGTCCAGAGCTCCCAGAGCCCTAATGGACCTCATCCAGCTCAGTCCAATCAGGCATGACATCAAAATTAGAGCTCCATTTAAGGCACGACTACAATAAAATTATGTTTCAGATTTAGTACGGCTAAATGAAATACTGTTGCTGTGATAAAAAAAAAAAAAAAAAAAGCAGATTGTGCTGCTCTACAGCTTCAACCCGTCTTCTATCTCCAGCTGTTATATGATTAAAGCCCACTGAAGCAAACTGCACTCATCTCGAACAAATCAGAGCTGCAGTATTCAAATATAGAACAAACAAGAATTTCTCTCATTTCCAATAAGAGTTGACCTGAACTCATATAGCTGAAATCTATTCTGAAGAGCATGTGAACGTTTCTTTAACTTTGATGTATCGCCGTAGTGCCGACGTTGGACAACTGATGAAACAGAATCTACGTCTATAAATGTGTAACCAGGTGGGCGAGCTTATTACTGTAGCTCTGAGGCGGGGGGGGGGGGGGGGTGACACACAGCAGTGAATAGCATCAGCAAGAAGTGGCAGAAAATACAACTTCCCGTTGGCCAGTTTCTCAGTTTCTGATGAACGATTCGGTCTCTTTGACTCAGCAGACACGGATGACAACAGCAATGGGGCTCTCTGATGGATGAACTCAGCCATGAAGTGGTTAAATCCAGATTTCATCACCTCCACAAAATGAAATGAGTAAATAAATGAAAAGATAACTTCGATTAAAAGTTATTTTCACTTCACTTTACACCACCCAGAGAAAGGGTTGGCAGAGACAGACTTTCTTTGTTCATTTATTTTAAGGCTTAAAGCCACTGAGAAGATGACCGGACTCAGACCTGAGCCACCTGAAGGACACGAGCTCTGCCATCCATCAGGCCATCTCTCTTAATTTGTCTCATACAGATCTCAGCCTCTGTCGGGGATCCACAGATGTTTGGTCATCATTTACTTCAACTCCAGAGCTTCATCAGAGGCAGATCTGTATGTCCAGCGCCCAGTTTGATAAGTAGAACTGCTTATAGATCAGTACAAGGCCTCATTACCGACGACTTCTCTCCTCTCTCTCTCTGCTCTGTATTAATAGTGATACACATAATGAAAGCAGTTTATTAGCCGTATTATAGAGGAGGCTCGGCATGGTGGAAGTGTCTTTCGGCTTCGAAGGAATTATCAAGCTGCCACAAATCCAGATAGACAGACTGTAACAAGACGTCCCTGAAATATTATCAATCAATCAGTCGGGGACCTAAACATAAAATATAAAATAAATATCTCACAAAGCAGGAAAATGTCACTGAAGCTGTCCTGACGTCACTTCACACACTTCCTGTCATCGTGTAGATTTCACCGTTACCTCGAATGCACACACAGATTTGACTCTTTTCTTGAAAAACCCTCATCCAGCTTTGAGAGAGGTTATGAAAACTCCCACCACACACTTCTAAATTTAAATTTAAGTCTTTGTGAGAAACATTGTCGCCGAAGTACAATTACGAACATCAATACCTGCGAGTTACGAGGTGCGGAGTATCATTTCTAATGTTTTAATCTAAAAGACAATCGGTTTTAACTCCTTAAATAAAACCAACAAATTAAAGAAAGTAAGTCTCCCAATCGTTGTTAACTGTGATCAAGTGTCTGTCCTTTGACTTTTGACTTCACCTCTTGATAATGAAAACTGCTCATTATCCTCCTGGTGTTTGCATGGATGAAACAATCCGCCCTATTTAACAGAGCAAGAACTCAAAAGAATACAACTGCTTGTTTTCATCCTTCTTTTGCTCTGCAAGCAGCAGCAAATCTATATATACTTCTTATATACTAATGAAGAACAAACACACACGTGGGTTTGACAATGAGGACCAAAGTCGTGGCTATGGCAGCAGTGAGGTTGTGTAACTAAACTGCTCCTGGTTTGTCCATTCATCATCGTATAAGACTGTAATTAGTACACGCTCTGTTGACCCTGATTGATGGCAGACAGAAACACAATCAGCTACGACACACACTCAGCATATAGATTCATACACAGATAGAAGGGAGGAAACCTTAATCTCTGCTTCTTCATTTCAAACGGAGGGGCAGAACAGATGCATGCCCTGTCTGTGTGTGTGTGTGTGTCTTTGTGTGTTTTATGCATTTGTGCGGGGAATGCCTGAAAGTCCTGAGGTGGTGTCTTCTAAATGAAAACTAGGAAAACAAACAGAACGAGCGGCTGCTAAACTGAAAGGCCTCATTAAAGCAAATGAGAAGTTCTGCTTGTCGATGCAACTTGTTTGTGATTAGCATGACAACAGACAACCTGGCGAGCAGCGAAACACACATAGCCGAGTTATTGACACAGATGAAACGCATATGCAGACACACACACACACAGATTATTGATCACAGGCGGGGCTGAGTTACAGAGAGATGAGGTCAGGAAAGATACATTATCTTAATGTACTACTCTCTCTTAATGGTCCACACAGTGCGCACACACACAGACACACACAGAGAGACACATAACTATAATTACTTTCAGTTTTAAGTGAAGATTGATACTACTCTCAGGTTTTTGTGCTAAATAACAAACCCAACAGCAGGTTATTTTAGCTCAGCACAAAGGCCTGAAACGACAAATGAGGCTGCACATCAGCTTTCACGGAACACACAAGCGGTCAAATTACATCTGATTTGTTTAATCCACACAAAAAGTACACTTTGGCAGGCAGCAGCGAGTCTTAAAAACTCACCGTTTGACCGTTCTGGTTCGCAGCCAATAAAAAGTTCAGCAAATTAAACCACTTAATGTCTTTTTCTATGTGAGCAAAGCGAAATAATCGGCTGCTTCACGTTTACAGTACAAACATATGAACAGTATTGATCTTCTCCAAAACATGCCTGACAGGTCACATTGTCTCGGCATCCACAGACTCGCTGCACATCGCCTATCTTATTGATCTGTATCTAAGAGATAGGCACACACAAAACACTGCAGATCACCAAACCATAGCACTGAAGACAAGAGTTTATTGATCGATTTATTGATACCATTTCCATTATCTATCCTGTCTATTGGTCCAACTCCTTATCGATTCCTAAAATGATTGTCCATCAGTTTTCTGTGTGGGGAAAACAGCAGAAACACACAGGTTTTCAATGTCAACGCAACATTTTACCTTCTCGGACTCGGACTATTAATAAGGCGAGTGTGTGACTGTTGAACTGCTGTTCTCATTTCCCAGTTTCTCTGAGAAATTAAAAGAAAAGGTGACTTGTTTGTGGAGTTACCCGCAACTGAAGCCACATACAAGAAAGGGACTCAGATTAATCTGGGTATTTCCAAAATTACACCTCATGTGCAGATTACTCAGAGCTGCCAGTTAGACAGCCGGCAGCGCAAAGAGAAGTTCGCACACACATTTACCGGTATGATAACAAAAGTAAAAGTTAAACACAAGCGAAAGAAGGCGTTTTTATTTCAAAGAGAGGGTCTGTATCTACCTGAGCACCTCTTTATTTATCTGGATGCTCCACAAACAACTGAATTGGATGTTTGGGAAATGCTGATTTAGGTTTTTCTTAGACCAGGAAAGGAAATCAGCTGAGTCTGCTGTGTGGTATTATTACCATAACATCAGATACCATCAGTAATGGACATGCTGCTCGTATTCATGAATGGATTTCCTGGAATTTAAGCCTGCAATGCACAGAAGGCTGTTTCAGCACATCGCTGGTGTTTCCAGCCTTAATGGAAATGACACTTAAACACTCCATACAAATACCAACAGGCACCATCATCATCTGTCATCGTCATCGTTTAACAATTGAAACAATTTAAAACCAGATCGTGCCTGGAGCCGGTTCTGGACCTACAAACACTGCGATGATCATATTTCCTCCAACCACGTTGGGACCCAGATGAGGAGGGATGGGGAATCAGGGGCAGAGAGGGGGGCTGGGGGGGGGGTTTGTCAGGGTGATAGATTATATGTCGGAATATATGACAGATCGCTGCAAGAAACGGCAGCAGGAGATTCACCAGGGAATGGCATCTAATCGTAGATTCAACAATAATATTTACATAGCCAGCCTGAAATGAGGGCATCTGCGGGCCTGACAGGATGGTAAATCGAACCAAATTGAGTGAGTGAGCAAGACATAGACAGGGAGAGAGGGAGGGAGGAAGAGAGGGGGAGAACGAGGCAAGGAAGCAGATTGTCAAGATACTCTCCTCTGTGTGCGTCTGTCTCCGCGTAAATGTGTGATTAGGTGCCTGTTTCTTTTTCTTTGTGTGGTAGTGTCTGCTTCTTATTGCAGTCATGTACGCGTTGCACTTTGATTGTGTGTTTTACTTCCTGTTTGTGGGGCAAAAGAGCGCTGCAGTACATGTCAGCAGGTGTCTGTGGGCACCTCTGGGTATCTATGTGGTTAAGACGTTTCTGTGTAGCTGGTCTTGGTACGAGAAGCTGGCGGAAGAGCAGACTTACAAAAACAGAGGTGAGACCAAAGAGATATCAGAGAGAGAAATGTCGTCCTCTGATGTCGCCTCACGAAACACATCACATTTCACACATCGAATAGTCACTAAGAATCACCTAAAACACTTCCACACTTCGCACACACACAACACAAACCAGCAGTGATGAAAACAAACAAACACAAATATTTGCGGTGCAGTCTGTACAAACAGCCAACCACTGACATGTTAGGACAAACGCTCTGACGTCAGACGTTCACAATATGTGCAGGTTTCAGGCCATTTTACAGGGAGAGCTTAAGTCAGACTCCTAAAAACAGAAAACCAGGGAGCTCTGATGCTCCGAGGCTAAAACTGCTGCAGGAAAGAAGGGAGACGGTCCGCCAGGAGGCCGGACTTTTTGTTTAATGTCATTCCCCCCCACACTCTGACCCACTTCCTACTTTTCCCCCAAAAATAACTGAAAAAGAAACTGTGGGAGCTCGCCGGGAGCTGCAGCCAATCCTAGCCGGGGTCACCGGTGTGCCGCGGGGGCCGACACAAACACCCATTCACGCTCACACACTTTAAAATCGCAGGTTTACTTCATGTAAATGTCTTTGGACTGCAGGAGGGAAGCTGGAGAACCCAGAGAGAACCACTGGGGTTCAAAACCGGAACCTGAAACCACGAACCACTGTCCCACCACGTCACGCAACAGAAAAATGTGCTGTAAAATAATACCAATCAACAATGACTCGGCTTTAGGTGTGGAGGCCTGGCTTATTGTGCTCAATAAAAAGGAAAGTAAAACTGTGATCACATGAAGAGCGGCACAGCAGTTTTATGGGTTCTTCTCCTCTCTTAGGTCATTCCTATTTGCATAGTGTTTATTCTCAGCTTTCAACTCGTAGCATCATGCTGTTTCTCCTTCTACTCATTAAATTGTGACACGAAGCTGCCTTTTTTTTCCTGCAAAGCTGCAAACATTGTGAGAGAGCCTTTGGAGCGCCATTAAAAAAGCCTTCCATTTAAATATTTTAGTACCCAGCGTGTGCCTTGATTGTGGAATCTGGTCCCTCGAGTAAAGCAAAGAGCTTTATCAGTGTCAAACTGAAGGAGAAAGACGGAGACAAGAGGGCAAGCCAAACAAAATGAATCAAAAGGCAACAAAATGTGTCAAGGAGACACCGGGAGCCATGTCAGCCGTAAAGAGGGACTAAAAGAAAGGAGGAACAGGAATGAGTGGAGACAGAGGTGTGAGCTGAGGTCCCAGGTACAGACAACCACTGAAATAAACATGACACAAGCTGCCCTCCGCCGCAGGACTGAGGTCAGCCAGAGAGGGAGAGAAACTCTGAAGTAGAAACAACACAGAGGGGGAAGATGTGTGGCTTAGTACGGGATTAATCCTGCACTTTATGGACCGAGATAGTGGAAAGGAAGCAAGAGAGCAAGAGAGAAGGAATTAAAACATTTGGAAAGATTAAAAAAAGTAAAAGTGTTTCCTTTTTGTCAAAAACTGAAATTCTGACACAGGAAGTGTGTGTGTGGTTCAGTGAGGAGCTGATTCTCAGCAGGTCGAACCGTCGCTCCGTCACATCACCTCCTCTCTGATCACCTGTGTTTGTCGACAGCCGACTCACCGCCGAGCTGTTTTTACTTTTCACATCTTTGTCTGTGTCTCTTTTCAGAAAAAAGGAATGAACTTCCTTTCAAGCGGAAAAACAAATGAGGTCAGTGACGTCCAACCAAGAAAGCACACGTGCAGCTTAACAACAAACATCCGCAGAGAGAAATTATTGTGAGATTTACACTGCGGCTGTGCAAAGTTATTTAGAGGCAGCAGAAAAACAGACTTCCTGCGCCGAGTTTCAATCATCTATACCACTTCTCCTTTACGGGGTCACGGCGGGGCAGGAGCCAATTCCAGCTGACACCGGCGACAGCGGGAACAGCGGTCACCAGTCGACCCCAGGGCCGACATACAAACACAAACATCCGTTCACACAATTTAGAGACAACAATACTTATGTGGAGACTGGACGTAAATGTTGTCCTCCCTTTGAGGCAGAGCGAGACGGAAAAACAAAGTGTGTCAGGTCATTTTTTAGACCAATCACATTCATTGTGATTTGCGTGAAACAGAGGTACAATGAATCACGGGAAAGGCAATAAAAGGGTCTGAACGAGATGAGCGATGTTGGATCAGATTGCAGCAGGCGCCTGGAAGGAAACGACTAAAACAATGATTTATAAAAATCAGACACTGACCAGCTGGCGGAGAAAACGGTGTCGGAGCGGGAGGCAGACGATGTTCACGGATTGAAAACACAACACTTTAAACATTTGGTTTTTATTGTAATAACTGCCTTTACTCTAACGTTCATCGAACCTTTTCTGGAAAAAGCAGTAACCCCTGAAAGAGTTGAACCTAACTGTTGTGGATGAATGTGCTTGTTTTTGAATGATTTACAGTCCAAGCTAAAGGTGACGGCTCTGAAAGGCGTCTCATGTCATGTTCCAATCTGCTTCAGATCATGAGGGACAAACCTTTTTCTGAAAAGGTTTTAGGAGGTTATTTTCAAACTGTGTTCAGGTTTGAGATTTTTTTTTTTTTTAAGTTTATTTGGGGAGGCACCTCAGGTCTTAATGGGTTGACCTAACCTGCGTTTCTCTGGACTGAAGACCCAGAAGAAACCCACACAGGCACCCACCCAGAGAAAGGTTTCATTATCGTGGCAAACAAAACTGAGGCACAACAAACATTACTTCCACCGCGATTCCTCTTATCGATGGCAGCACTAAAACATTGAGGGGTAGAAATGTGCCAACGAGGACGAGGAAGATAACTCCAAGGAAGCAAACATGGATTTAAGAGTGCATGATTCATTAAATCTAAAATCAGAAATGAAGACAGAAGTTTTATCTGTTTACATGGATTTTTTTTTCTCTGGCTCTGTTTCTCGTGTTCTCACTAAAACCCAGCAGCCAACCTTTCATATTTATCATCGCTGAAGACACTTTTCCAAAAGCTCAATATCAGGGTGCCAAGAGTGTCGGCTTAATGTGGACAAAGGGTCAGGACTGAGGGGGGAACAAGTGCTTTCGGATGTAGCTTGCTGAGTGTGGGTATAAGAAATAAATGAGCAGGACGGGGCGAGGAGGCCAGAGACAGAAAGGCAGAAACTAAGAGGAAAGTGAAGAGAGAAAAAGCATGAAGAGATTTGTCTTTATAAAAATAAAAAACAAAAAGCACGAAGAAAGAGGGGAGAAGTGCAAAAAGGGAAAAGGAGGAGAGAGACAGAAACCTAGAGAGAAGTAAATTGAGATGGTAAAAGGAGGAGGAGGATTGGGCAAGAAAACCAGGAGCTGCACAAAGACAAGAAAGGGCAGATTGCCAATTTCGCTTTCACCCGTAATCACTCCCACTAAGCCCTTCTTACAGCGGAGCAGGAGAAACATTGTCCATCCATTTATATTGCTCTCCTTCTTCCTTTTCTTCTTTCGACCCAGGTCATCCTCGCCATGTTTCTGCCAGCCCGCCTGCCTCCATCACCGTCGCCCCACCAGTGAGCTCCGGCCACTACAGTATATCAAGGCTGCTGCTGTGGCACTGAATATCAACAACATCCGATCAATAGCAGCTGAATCCACGCAGAGTAACAAGTGTGTGTGTGTGTGTGTGTGTGTGTGTGTGTGTGTGCGCGCGTCTTTTTATGATTACGCAGGTGGACATCTAATCCGTGTTAGACAACTCATACTTTAAAGAAAACGAGAGTCACTCGATTTTATGTTGTTGTTATAGTTAAAATCGAGATCAAACACTAATATATTACATTTTATTTCCAGCGTTCCAACTCTTCGTGAATTACAAAACATTCAGGTAGTTGTTGATTTATGAAGCCTTTAAAACTGCTCTGGCAATATATCAAAATATCATCTGCAACATTGCTGGGGAAAAAACCATCAACTGTGCAAGTTGGCTCAGATTTATTGAATATTTTAGTGTTTTCCAGCTAATTGTTGTGCTTTTTTTGACCCACAGTTTTATCACATTGATTCATTGAGTCATTTCCAGATGCAGAAGACAGTATCTGATAAATTCACACTTTAAAGACAAAATCAGGGTCTAGCTGGTAAACAGGTAAAATGGGCAGATATTTTCCTCAGCAGCTGGTGGAGACTAAAAGCGGAGCAAAAAGAAAATACTTCATGTTTAGACACTTCCCCGATAAATAATAAATATTCTTTATTTGGTTATTCTGAGTCACAGATTTGCACATTAAGATACATTTTTGAATTCCAGGTTTCACCACAGAGACCAGTGAATGACCAGATTTTGGGCTGCACCAAAAAAAAAAAAAAACTGCAGCCGTTTGCTCGTCAATAGCTGAAGTAAAAATGTGGAGAATCTAAAGATGGCCTCCCTTTCCAGGCAAAGTCAAGTATCTGAAAAGATTAAGGAGACAAGAAGAACAAAATAAGAGGGTGGCTGGGAATGAGAGCAGCGAGGAAAACTAATATGATGAATTGATTGAGTCGAAGTGGAGCTGGGAGGAGAGAGGAGATGATATGAATGGGTTATGAGAGGAGAAACAGAATTACAAAGAAGAGGAAGGAGAGTGATTGGCAAACAGAGGAGGAGAATGCAAGAAAGAGAAGAGCAGGGGTGATGAATAGCAAATAAAGGAGACGAGGGCAATGATTAGGAGGAAAGGTGAGAGGAAAGGGGAAGAATAAGAAAAAGGACGAGGGGAGGTGGGACGCATGCCTAGCAGGAGAGAAGAGAAGAAGAGATAATCAGAGGGGAGGAAGCTCAGGAGTTAAGGTGAAACAAAAGGTGAGGAGTGAAGACAGAAGTGATGAATGGCAGATGAAAAAAAAATGACGAGGGGGGGAGAGGAAATGAAATGACAAAAAGATGAGGAGAGGAGAGGGCAAGTCAGTGAGGAGGGAAAGGAAAAGGGATGGAGGAGAGGAGTGATTACTCTAAACAAGCCCCAGGCCTGACGGTAATCTGCGTCGCGCTCTGGTGTCCTTATTTGGTAAAGGAATCTGTGAACGCAGCTACTGTTGTAACCTCATTGATCTGAGATCTGGATGCTGCAGTTGGCAGGCATAAAAACAACACACACACACACACAGAACAGGCCTGCAACATCTGAGACCGGCTCACATGCAAACTGACAAACCTGTGGTCAAATCAAGGACAGACTGACAAACTAAAATAAGCAAATGAGCTCACACGGTGAAACCAAGGACAGAAACACAGTTAGAAAAACAATGAGCCCACAAATTCATGCACAGACACACCGAGGCACAGGGCGAGCTAGCTTCAATGAGAAATGCAAAGAAAGAAGGAAGAATACACAAAGCGCTGGAAACAAAAACCAGCACACAACCAACTCGTCCACGACCTACAAGAAGACGGAGCGTCAGCCGCCGAGGAGGCACGAGTAAAAATACACCTACGACGCCGAGCAAACCAAGAAACATTTCAAATCTCAGGTGAACAGATTACCTCCCGTCAACAGAGCTAGAGATGACCCACTTTCACACCCCACAGGAAACAACAGGATTCGACACACACGTGTAAACACACGGAGCGTGTTAAATAAAAACAAGGGGAAGTACGTATTAACTGAAACATGCATCTGTGTGTGGGCATCTGCCCCAGTGTGTGTTTTCTACACAGACATGATTAACCACGCTTCTCATTAATCAAAACTGACTCTGGCTTTAATCTAGCTGCTGGTGTGAGCATTTTAATGGCACAAAATATATTAGATTAGTTGCCAGTTGCTGTCGGCCCCATTCTTGTTTAATTCTTCTTTTTTGTCCCGCCTTGTTCCAAATATGGCACCGGGATAATTAATACTGAATGCAGCTGCCACTCCAAGTGTTACCCTGTTGTGTTTCAGTGGAGCTTCGACTTACAGCGGGCATCACGTGAAACAGATGGGGGGGGGGTTCGAAAATTTTCATCTCTGACATCCAGTTTGCATCACAATTGGCCAACCAAGTCATGACAGTCTCCTGGAGGGACGATTTCAACGCCAAAAATTTGAAACCTGACATGTACAATCATTCACTTAGCAATCTGTGCTGACAAATGTTCGAAACCATCCCTTGTGTGTCTGTGTGTGTGTGTGTGCTGAAGCCTTCTCATTAGTGTGTTTGTATGAATCTGGTGATACCACACTGATTAAAGCTGATAATTGACCCATTTGCGGTCATATGTTAAAAAATAACACCCTTCCTTATTGTGAGCTGATGCCAGAGGTGGGAGGTCCGACACATCTGTATGACAGTAATCCTTCCACTGCTGGTAATCCGGCCAGTCAGCCCGACGAGGCAAAGAGGAAGAGGAGGAGGAATCTGTGTCATTCATCATCCCTTTGCCAAACAACAGGGCAACAGTGGCCTCATTGTTCCAATGGGTTTTTTAAAAAGGTTATTTTTGGTGAGAGAACTGGAGTAAAGGGGCACGAGTTGGAATAGTGACATCACCAATACAGGATACTCATAAAAATCACTGCAGCACATCTTGAACCACTTGTGGTGAGCAGCTCTGCCTGCAGACATCTGCACATGTTTATGTGTGTGATCATGTACGCGTTCAGTTGTTCCGTCAGCAAAAGTTTTTGATTTTAGTTGTTCAGTCTTGTTAAGTTAAACAGAAATGACAGTAAAACAGAAATCTTCACATCGTACGTTAAATGATAATCAATCTACCAAACAAAGTCTGACATTTGAACTCTGAATTAGCTAATTTAAGGTTTATGACCATAGAAAAGATTCCTAAAGAGAAACAGCCGTTCTTGAGAATCAGTGTTAAACATCATAACAACACGAGTACGGAGATATCAAACCACACCACAGACCTGGTGGATCTGTAGGTATATTCCTGAGCAAAACTTTAGCACTCAGCAGTCTTCACGCTGCAGCTCACGACTTCAGCAGCCACAAAAACTGCAGTTAAGTCGGCAGTCAGCGACGTTTCACTGTCTTATTCTGTCATTTACCAACCTGCACAAGGCAAAAGTGATAATCCCAGGCATACACATATGCAAACACATACAGAGAGGAACACATGTTTCACACAGCAACGGAAACGCACGCACACATCCTGCCAACGCCCACACACACCTGAGCGGCAGCAGAGAGAAGAAAGACGGGAGTGGAGAGACATGACAGGAAAAAAGACTTTAAAAAACAGCTTTTATCTGTTTTCTGCAAGAAGAGGCTGCGACTGGAGAGCTGTCACTGAGCAAGACTGTGTGTGTGTGTGTGTGCGCGCGCAGCAGTTTCTTCTTGTGCATAGGACACAGAATGAGTGCGCTGAAGGAGCAGAGGGATCACCGCAGTGTCTGTGCATGTGTCCAAGAGTGTGAAGGAAAGTCCAGATGTATGACTGTTTTCAATCAGCCACTCTAAACGCACCGGCAGTCCCACTGTGGGACTAAAACATGACGGGGGGGTGGGGGGATGTCGAGGCCACTGCACTCCTCCCTTCAACACTTTCAAATCCGCCTGTCCGCACTCACTCCCCATCATTCAAGGGAAAAAGAGGCCAGTGCACTGACACTTGGAGAGTGTTAGACTTGTCAGCGCACTAACCTTAGCATGCCAGCAAAATTGAAAAAAAAAAAAAGAAGAAGAAGAAGAAAAAGCATGAACAGAAGCAACAGGATGACAGCTCAGCCAGACCCCGTCAAGTCAAACACAGCCTGAACCCAGAGCCCTGAACCGCTTCAGGTTACAGCCAGCAAATGTTCCTCCCTCACTGCCACCTGGCTGCCTCCCTCCAGGCGCGCGCTCACACCAAGCTAATTGACATTTAACCCATCACACCCATCGTGTGTCACGTCCTAACAAGTAATTACATAATGCTTGGCGTCACCCCAAACCGGCTGAGGTCGGTTCAACCGAACACACGATGGGCAAACGCATTTAAATTTCCCAAAAAGCTCATTTTAAAAAAATTCATCATGATAATCATTTGTGGCTAACTTTACTCTAAAGCAAGTCTTTTAATCATCATCTCCATCTTCATTCACCATGAGAAGACACAAAGATGATCCAACTGCTACAATTCTGGATCAGCAGCCACAGCTCAAGCCACGGTACACAATCCCGGGTAAACCACATTTCCCATGGTACCTAATGGGAAAGTGCCAGCGCTGGCAACCATTTGAACAACTGAAGAAGGAAATATTATGCAAATTTCAAAGACCACACTTGCGGTTTAGCAAGTGGCAGTTTATTATTGTTATGTTGCAGTAATATATTGAATGATTCTCTGTCTTGTGCATTCAACTCAGTAGAGATACTTAAAACACGTTGTTAATTTTCCAACTCGAGCCCAAAACAGGACAAAAACAGATCCTGTGTTTTTTATTCAGAGGAAGAATCTTTAATTTAGTGTTTTCTTCAACAAGACAGACACTTCTGAGCGGTTCCCGTTTCCTTCTGGGGCTGACGGACAAAAACGAATGACTCCGACATCAAATCTTGATAATTTGAAACCCTGCACATTGATTTTTTTTCCACTTTTGATGTAATTAAATGAATGTTAACTAATGCGGGAGGACAGGGACATCAATTATAAACTTATGGCAAGCTCTAGAAAGTCTACAGATCATGTACAAGTACCAACATGATCCCCTGATTACTGGATGAGTTTTTTTTCCCGTCTCACAGATCTTTAATGAGTTTTTACAGATTTCATTTGATATCGCAGCTTCAGCTCTCATTTATAAGCACAAAAACCACATAAACTTTTCTTGTAATGTGAACTTAAAAAAAAAAAAAAAAAAAAAAGGCTCAAGTGGTGAAGTGGAATAGGAGCGTTTGTTTGAAGAAGTGAATAAATACATTTGGAGGCACATGAGAGCGTCGGTTGATTGTTGAAGTTACAATCGGTCACTTTGGCTGTTGGCTGATTTTGTTTATTTAAGCGCAGCCTTAGCTTTTAGCTTTGTGGTGATCATCCCTTTTCTTCCAGCTCTCTGGTCCCATCCTCCATCCCTGCGGCCAGAACTCCGTGCTGCCAATGACTGCGAAGAACGAGTGATGTTGGAAACGAGCTCATTAACACGGTCCCCCTTTCGTTGCCTTTCATTAAAAAAAAAAAAAATGCCTGATTCAATTCCAAACCAATTCAACTTTTCAGCTCACACACGGGCACTTTGTACATTAGCGATAAGAAACCTAGATGCTTATAGCTCAGACACATGCAGAGTCAAGAGAAACGGCATGCTGGGAAGAGGAGAGGACACACATGAAAGAGAAGCAAACATCTCATTAGCATCCTTTTCTCTCCCTCCAGCCAGCTAACGGAGTCGCCAACCTGCCACCCGTCAGGACGCTCGTGTGCTGGGAGATGAGAACAGTTGAAGCATTTCGCTTCAATCCTCGAGACGTGTCCTCAGGGATTAAGAAATCATCTCCACATTTCCAAAAGCCCAACGCCTGGAAATAGACTCAGGGATGAGGAGGCAGATAGGTCAGAGATCCAGGCGAGTAAGTCATTTCCTATTTTCCAAACCCAACTCCTTTGGCTAATGGAGTTTTTTGGGGGTTTTTTGTTGGGTAAACACGAAACCAACACAGGGATGAGGCTGAGCTGCAGTCTCAATCAAATTCACCTTTTAAGTCTACAGCTATAATAACATATTAATGACCGTAGTGTTGGTGTACAACAGCAACACAGCTCCACGTTTAAATATACGAGAAACACAGTAACATCCAAGAAGTAATTAGATTACACTAAAAAAAACTTTTTATGAGATAAAGTTATATTTACTTATCTAATGTTACCAAGTCAAAGAGCTAAATCTAGTCTGCTCTGTCCTGATGTGCCATTAAATTCTAAATCTAAATCAACAACATTTATCTACTGCCTGTTTTTTGTGAGTTTAGTTATTAATGAAGTACTCTGACTTGTGTTTCGGACCGGGCTGCAGGTTATAAACTGTTGTATGTGGCATTATGAAACATTAACACCTTTTTTTTTCTCTACACACCCAGGAGACCTGCTCCGGGTCGGTCCTGCCTCACACTGAGTGCATGCTGGGAAAGGCTCCAGCTCCCGAAGCCCTCAACAGGATAAGCTCTTTAGAAAGTGGATGGATAGATGGATATTCTGGTTTCAATGCAGGCAAGCAGATTAGCAGATTATTGCCATAATTGCCTGGTTTATAATAACACAGTTACTCCTGTTGTTTGGCAGACACACTATCCTTCATTGTCCCTACCTCATTTAATATCATTTGTCAGACATTGGTATGCTTTTAGACGTTGTTCTTCAGTTTAAGCTGTTAAGCTGCTATTGAGTTTTTCAGCTACACGTGCTGATAAACATGTAGAAATGAAATCAGGGAAAAAGTTCAGATCGTGGGAGAACTCCGAAGTCGAGAAAGATCATTTTTTATAGTGAAGGTGCAAAAAGAGCTCAGCTGTGGTTCATAAGTCTGGAGCTGTGACAATCATCAGGTTGTGAGGTTTAAACCCTGAAGACCCAAAGTTTCAGGGAAGGTGTGTGTGTGTGTGTGTATGTGTGCGCGCGCACTTGTAAACAACCAGTCATCAATTCTTCACACACCTTGCAAGGCCAGTTTCATTGTCGAGACTTGGTTTTAGTGTCAAAGCATAGGGACGCATAATGTCAGTGAGTGGCCTCACATTGAAGTGTGTGTACGTGTGTGTGTGTGTGTGTGTCTGTTTGGTTTCTTTCTTGTCACTGTGAATCACATCATCACTTATCACTCGGTCGCCCTGCCTTGGTCACCGCGGCTAACAGAAGGATCTTTTCACGAGAACACTCACTTACACTGACACATACACAAACACAAACACACACACACACACACACACACACACACACACACACACACATACACATACACACAAACACACCGTTCAACTGCATATGTGGATCCTCCCTCCTGTAATAAACTGAATGCTGTGCTTCGTTATTATTGCGAAATTGCTGAAGATTACACAATAGCGCCTCATTCCAATCCCCATCATCAACGTAATCACTGAACACAAACCTCGGTAAACACACAATTTTGTTCTGGTAAAGTTTGTGTAGAGACATCTAACGACCACATTTACCCTGAACTCCTCCACGCCGGTGATGACACAGAGCATTTATGAGGATGACAGATGTTCGGGGAGAGCTATTTACAAGCTGTATTCTCACTAATCTGTTTTGCACTTTCATTTGGTCTAATTGAGGAGGACTTGGACTGGATCCTGTTTTAGGGAAAAATAAAAAAAACAAAGAAAGAGCCGAAGACACTTCTGGCTGACTGACAGGTGAGTGTAAGCACGGAAAGTAGCAGGGAGGAGAAATACTGAAATGAGCCGTGGAGAGAAAGCGCACGGGGCCTATAGAAAAGAAGCAGGCGGTATCTCGAGCCATTTGTCAATGATATACTATTAAAGAAGGAAAATAGAAAATCCTGCCTTTGAAAGAGTTCTATAATTCCATCATGTAAATGACAACATCCATTGACAGCTGCCAAAACAGCAAAAGTCTGGAATACTGAATCTGGTCGTGTCAAAAGAACGTCAACCTTTTATGTGAAGAGAAAGAAAAAAGTCCATTTGAGTTCACGGGAGGAAATCCACTCCTTGAGCCGTGCGAATAGAGAGGTGACCCTCAGCTTTAGATTAGAGACGGGAGAGTCGAGAGGAGGGTTGCTTTACGGGGGGAGATGAGGGAGATGGTGGGGGTGGAGGAAGACAAAGCATTGTGCTGCAGCTGTCACAGTGAATATCTCAATCAGCGGCTGAATTAGTAAGGGATATGGAAGCAATTAATCAGGTTTAGCAGTGGCCGAGAGGACGAGGCGAGGGAGGGTGGGCAACCTGTCTGGGGCATCTGTGACTGTGTACTGTTTTGAGCGCGAGCTGATGTTCTGGAGAATTTATGGAGAAAATGAGGACGGAACGATTCACCAGGCAGCGACAATATCACTGCTGTGAGGTGCTCTTTTGTTGGCATCTACACATAAACATAATTGTTCTTCTACGTACAAAAATTCACTGTGAGCCGTGCCAGCATTTGTTTTATTGTAACTGGTGACTTGTCCACGACAACATGTCCACGTTTTCAGTGACCTTCATTGGGGCCTGAGAATATGTCAGTGTTGTGACTGAAGGCCAGCAGGAACCCATGTCCCGTTGTTAGTAAAAAAAAAAAAAAAACAAACAAACGTAGACGGTCTGTTTCCCATCAATCACCCGACACCTGCAGGAATACATCAAAGTATCCACCAGAAAATAATCCCTGAGAAACATGCAGCCTGACAAGTTGTCTCATCCATGTCAATTTTCCATATGGCTGCTTTGTTTGCCAGCACAGTGATTCATCGCAAGCCAGAAATGAAATAACGGCACAGCTTGTATGGTACGAAGAAAGGAAGAAGAAGAAGTGATAAAATTACATAAGACATGCATCGCGGGCTGTTTGAAGGAGACATACACGAGACCGAGGCAGCAGGAAATGGGCTGGAACTCTAACGATACTCTCTTCCACTGTGCTTGTGACTTGCATAGGAATGTGTTGGTGTGCAAACAGTGGCCACTTGTGAGGAGCGAGGGAAGACGCTGGCTTGAGTAATGCAAATGAGAAACAACGCTGTCAGAGCGGGCGCAGTCCATCAAGACGATCCCCGTCGGCTCACACGTATGTGCGCCCAACGGCAACGCAGTCAATTTAAACAATGATATTGAAGCAGGCAAGGGTGCTAACGGAGGTGAGAGAAGAATCCCAGCCTTTAGCTTCATTTGAACTTTACATTAATAGAGACGGACTGTGTGTCTTTGTGCTGGCAGGCTGCTGATTTCAACCACTTGTTGCTAACCGTCTCAGGGTGACATGGAGCAGGACTGTTATTGATTCTCTCTTTATTGTCCCTCAGCTCCTTTCTCATTATATCAGCCAAGAGTTGGCTTTCTGCATCCGCTCCAAAAAAGGTTTCACACCTCTCGTGTTTTCTTTGCCTCTACATTATGAAACTCAGGTGAGGTGAAGCTGCTTAGTGGTTTGTTTTTGTTTTTTGTGAGGGGTGGGTGCGGTCAAAGATAAGGCCAAGAACCTGCCAGCACAGGAGTGACTGATAAGCTGCCATAATTATTACTATTACTAACTGCTGCTGCAGCTTTGTAAAGAATGGGTGCCTGGAAATAGTAACACAGAAAGGTCTTGAAGACAATTGACAATAGTTTGGCCTTTCGAGTATTAGCACTTGAACCAGGACAGGAAATTAACTCTTTTTTTTTTTTTTTATCTTACTCCCTTCTGCAGCCTCTACATTTCCAGCAACGCAGCAGCTTTCTCTTACCAATCACCAAGAGGAGAAGAAGGATGTGACGCTTCCTCAAGTGACAAGGAGGCACCCAAATCATAATGGCTGATGATGACATTTAGAAGAGGTGGCAAAATGTTCTGCATCTCTTATCTGGAATTAGAGATCATTCTGTTCATTGGGATCTAAACTTATTAATGTCCAAAGCCATTAACAGGAAACCATAACTGGCCCAGAGTAAATTACCTCGATCGCCCCCCTCCTAAACCTTCAGCTATCTTCTACATTAGGAGAGTTTAACATATGTCTTAGTGCCATTCGTTAACCCTTACAGTACAGTAACAATATAATTCTGACATTAAAATGTTTTCAGCTGAATAATTACAGGAAAACAAACAGGCTCTGTCAATAAAGATGCTCTGCAACTGTTTGATTGCATTACACTGACAGATATTTGTAATGATGTGTCCATTGTGGTCTTTTTTTAAATATAAAGCAGGTCCAGGTTCAGTGTTAACAGTATCAAAGAGCTCCAGCAGAGTGTTACCTGAAATCAGCTGTATTTTTATTAGATCACTCAGAAAAGACTCAGCCAATTAGAAAACAGACCTGGAGTTAGTGGGGCTCCAAAGAGGAGCTGGAAAACTACACTCAGATGGTTTTTGGGTCTTAAAACCACAAATATATCTTCTTATGGATATCAACAGGTCAAATAAAACACATGGGAAGAGTAAAAAGTGGGACCTTCAATCTCCATAATACTAAGAAGCCAGAAAGGAGATGCTGTCAGTGCTTAAATAAAGTTTTGCCAAATGTGCCTGGAAACCTAAACAGAGAGGCTGTTTGGTGATTGCATCTTATTAGTAATGCCACTGACATTTTAAAAAGCCAGTGCTAATTAGCTTGCATATCCTCCAGCTCTTTTGGCCTTTCACCTACAACCAGATGTGATTTCCCTTCAGTTAGCACCGATGCCACTCATGCTCTCTAAACAGGTTTTATTGTGGCCGGGATGACGAAACTGCATTAAATACATCACAGAAATTGAACAAGGCTGTCATCTTAAATTTCCTCTGCAGGAAAATACCCCGGCTAAAGGCTCCATAATGACACAAGTGGGGTAAACAATGTTACTGCAGTTATTAATTGCCCACATGGGCACTAGAGGAAATGTCACGAAGTCACATCAGAGCCGAACCCCACTGCACTCCCACACAGACGGTGAGAGCAATTTCCACTTTGTCGCCTGTGGACTATATCTGGAGAGGAAACAGAGAGTGAACAGGAAGAGAGGACGGATGCCGCTCGCTAAAGTCTGTGAAACAGGTGAGCTCGGGACAGAGCGAGAGAAAGAGCAGGAACGTTTATCTAAACAATTGTACCATTTTGAATCTCCCCCCTCTCCCTCTCTAGCTCCCCCGCTTCTCTAAACAATGTAGGCCTGGAAGAACTGAGAACGGCCGAGTGCACAGAGAGAGAAAAAGAAGGTTAGGGAGGGGGGGGGGGTTGTACTGGCACCCTCTTTAAATCCACCAAAAGCCGTTCCAACAAAAGGGCCCCCACTCGGGAGCCGCCACGGAGCAGCAGCCAGCCAGGCCGGCTGAAAATAGGGTTGTGAGCAAAAGAATGACAGTGAAAGAGAAGAGGGCGAGAGAATAAGACTGAAGGGAGAAGAATTGTTGGATGAAAGAACAGGAAAATGAAAGGCCGGGGCTGCGTATGAAAGGCCGGCAGGAAGTTTTCTTTACTCTGCATAGTGCTAAAAGTCAAACTAAAGAAGGTGGCCACATTGATTGTGCGCGTGTGCGTGAGGGAAGGTGTGCGTGTGTGTTGATCCACAGAGCCTTTCATGGCGGCGAAGCCTTCCTCCGACCATTCTTTATGTCAGCTCCATTGTGATTCATGGCCCCGTTCCTGTTGCCACGCTCTGTAATCCCTCTTCCCACTGACACCTGTTAGCTGAAGAATCACTAAGGAATGCCAAGGTGTTAGCCATGATATGGTTTATTTCTACCAATGTAGCTGCTGTCCTCAGAAGAAGAATGAAAAAAAAAAAAAAAAAAAACGCTGACCAAGTGCAGACACATGCTCGCTGACTCTTGGCAGGCGATGTGATGAATTAAAACCTGCTTCCTGGATTCTCGAGTAAACCGGACTGTTGGAGTTCCGTCTCTCTTCCCATAATTACAGCATTTTATTTATGTATGTTTTGTCTTTGTTCCTCAAAGAAGGTCCACAAAGAGACCCATACGCACCACACATGGCCGCACAACAAAGAGAAGAGGAATTGTCTCATCCACAAAAGCTTGTATCCATGACAACCAGTTCAAAATCTCTGAAAGTGACCCACCAAGATAACCTCTGCCTCTGGCCAGAATCACTGCCGTGGGAATTTTAGAGGGTGAAGAACATCAAAACTCTCTGTTTGATTGTTCAAAAATAAGAAAAACAACATTATGCAAGAACCTGCAGCACAAACTCCCCTCATGGACCCACAAAGAATCATGGGAATTAACAACTTAATCCTTGATCAACAAGAAAATCCGTTGGCAGAAATCAAAAGGAAACAAACATAAACATTAATGCAGGCAAACAAATCACAGAGCGCAATCTGATTCAACAAAGTGTACAAATGTGCAAATCAAGGGGAGAGCTTATTTTCTCAGGAGAGCAAAACTTGATATCGTTTCTTCTCGGGTGAGAATCACCGGCGGACCTGACAGCCCAGACGACGACAAACAAATTGGCCATCACAACCAACAGCCCGCAGCATCACTGTGAAGTTTGTGTCGGTGCGAGTCATTAATAAGCTCAATGAGCATCAACCGTCAGCTCTCCAGGGGACGATTATCACCCTCATGTCTCACCAGGAAGCGCCGTTGACATTTGAGTCCGGGGCAGACGTGCCTTTAACTGGAGGGCGAGGTCAGGACCCAAAACAGCTCATTTCTGCTCTCTAACATGACAGCAGCTTGTGTTTTGTTAATGCAGTTGGTCTCCGATTAAGAGGCTAAATCATTATATCATGTTTCATTAAATAAACATCATCACAGTTAGCATGAATGATTTGTTGTGCCTCTTTGTTTTGCTGTTTGCCTCTGATTTTTTTGTTTTAGGGCTTCTTGCAGGACCCCCCATCAACAAACCTACATAAAGACACATGATTAAAGCTCTTGCCAGCCATCCAGCATCTTAACACCGTTATTGATGCTCCAGCTGGCTGTTGATACCTGCAATCGGCTCTCAGTGCAACAAAGGACCACTGCTCCTCCAACCCTCCACGCACACAAACACACAAAAGAACCACTTCTCCCACGACACACTCTTGACATTTAGTCTATCTGCCATCAGCCACAATCGAGCTGGGACCTCGGCACCACAGATGGTGAAGGCTCCGAGTCGCTTTCAACCCCAGGATTACCCGAGAGTGGCGAGTTAAAAAGTGATTTATGCAAAGCAAGAAAAGAACCTGTCTGTTAGACTGACAAAGTCGGTGAGCATTTTTATTCAAAAACTGCCCTCTACTTTTGAAATAAAGGAAGATTTTCAGCCTGTAGGCTTGTTCAAATAATTAATCAACTAAAGCATTCAACCAAGAGACAAATTAAAATAACTGTGGCTGCCCCAAACGGCAAAAACAACTGCACAGCTTTTTCGACAGTTGTTTATCCATTATAGTTGAACATTTGTCTGTATTTTCAGAAACTGATGATGTTACACCAGTTTATATACAAAATGTGCTGCGAGCCCGACAGGGAGCCTTGTAGGGTGTCTTGTCGAGGTTCATCAGCTTTCTTCTGCGCAGGTTTGCAAGTGGAAAAAGGATCCACAAAGGAGCCACTACACAAATTTGAAAAAAAGAAAACAAAAACACTAATGAGAGCTCTCCTTAATCAGGCGGCGTTGCTCTGAGGCCGATAATCATTGGCCGCCTGCTCTCCAGGTGATAAGCTAATCAGCCCTACATCTCTACGGCAAACTGTCGAGGGGACTCAACGAGATGGACAATTGAGTGCAGCATCGGGCCTCCTTATCACGCTGCAGAACGGGATCCACTCAGCTCCACTTTGAGTGTTTAACTAATCTGAAACAGATAACAAACACAAACACACACCTCGACCTGTTCTCTAAAAATATACTTTTACCCATGTCAGGACAACAAGTCAGCAGCGAAGTAGCTGCAGTGCAAGTGTGGAAGTACCCCCCCCCCCCCAAAAAAAAGACAGTAGTGTCACTGCATATTCAAATTAATCCGTAACCTGTGGGGATACTGTCGTGACAATCTGACAGCTTTTTAACAACACAGCAGACTCTCAGCTGAGTATCTGTCATCCTCACACCGACCTGCGCCGCTTGGCTTACAGCACCGCAGCCCGTGGTTTTTGTTTTGTTTTGTTTTTTCCCTAATGTTTTCTCTTCTTGTGCCTCCCTTCAGGCCTGCGAGAGGAAAAAAAATATATAAATCATTACAAAGCAAATTCCAATCAAGGTTGAATCTCTCCGCTGCCTTGTTCGCTCAGGAAAAAAAAATAAAAAAATCACAGTTCACATTGTCACCTGTTATGCAACAGATGCTACAGCAAAATGCAAAGCTGAGACTCTGCAGCTCACAGCCATTAAAGTACCATGCCCCCCCTAATTTGATCTCAGAGGTATGTCTCTAAGGCACGTCAACACACAAGACAGTATATTTCCCAATTCCATAATGACCCATCTTCTTTCTCCTTGCTGACAATTTTGGGACAGCTCTGACAGATGACACTAGTTACACCAGGTGAAAACAGCAGGCTGACACATTCATGCCGACAGAGCGGCCTCACACATTTTTTTTATGCCGATCACTACAGCTTGACTGCCTGCTGTTATGGATTTTGTAGCTGGTCCCGGTTGGGGGGGGAAACAGAAACCCAAAATTGCCCTGTTGGCGCTTTAGTGACATTATCATCATCTGTGGTTCAGGTTATCTCCACATTTATCACTCCAATGTTCACACGGGGGAGCTTGCTTATCACCGGCAAGCTTGTTTGGTTTATGGGGTAATGTTTCTTCAGTGTTCCTAACAAACATCTGTATTACACAGAATAAGGCTTAATTTTACTTACAGACAAGTCGTGGCTAAACGTTTGATGTTAAACTCCATACATGTTGTTTTGCAGTAAGTTTCCAGTTGAGCTAAACGTTCATCAGCGGGCTGGTCCCATCAGCCAGTATTGGCTCATCCCATAAACGTGGTAAAAATCTGCCATTATTATTTTCATCTGCATGTTTGAATGCTGATAAAACTTAAGCTTTAACGTCAAACTGTCAGATTTGATCTTTACAGTCTGTGTCATCATGAAAATAGCCTTTCCTTCCTTCAGCAACTGATTTTAAGGGATTATTTCTCATTTTAAGCGAAACAAACATTTTTTATCAGCATCTCAAATCTGCCATGAATCTTTAATCTATCAGTTTACACTGTAGGTGCAGTGGATTACCATAATTCGATAGGAATTTTATTACAGACTTCCTGTAATGGAGGTTCATTAAGAGCTCTTCACATGGCAGCACTCATTGTTCAAGGGCCACCTGAGGAGCAGACGAACACTCCTGATTTCCTACTGAGACCGTGTTTCCTTCACCACCCTGTTGCTCTGCAGAAAAAGGAGCATTTCCTGCTTTCCTTGCTGCTGGTCACCGATGAGAGGCTGCGACACTTTCAGCAGGTAAACACAGATTACAGGTCAGCCGGTTAGGAGGGTTTGGGAAAGGCTCAGGGAGGATTAGGCTTCCTGAACAGTCACCTGCCGCCTGAAGCTCAGAGGAATTAGGACTAAATAAAGAAACACAGAGACCAGGAGGGAGCCACACCTCAGCGGTCACCATCATGGCGTACCAAAACTCAACACACTGATTTGGCACAAAGCTTCGACAATAAACTTTTACAACAGCTCTGGGTCCACACAAAACAGCAGACCTGGGACGTGACGCGGTTAAGCCCGCAGCACGCCCAGGCAGGACGCGGTGCGGTGCGGTGCGGCCGGAACGCTCCGGCTTTCCCGCAGTCAGGACGCGCGGAGCCGGGAGAGAGGAGGAGGACGCGGGCGCCTCATTCACACCCGGCTCCGGAGGATCGGGCTTACCTCGGGCGAAGAGCAGGACCGTCGCTGCCAGCAGCCAAGTGCTCCTGACCGGAGAGACCGGACAGCGCGCTGCGTAATCTCTCGCCATTCTTCAAAACCAGGACACAAGGTGGACGTAAAAAATCCACAAGAGCGCCGACAGCCTCCGAATTATTCCTTCTGCGATCGGCCCAGAAACTTGGAGCTCAGTTCACAGCGACTGAAATCGGCCAAGTTGCGGCTTCTCTCTCCCCTCCGTGTGTGTGCGCCGAGCTCCGCAGGCAGGACCCGCGTTAAGTTTCTCTGCCTGGTTCTGGATCCGGATCTGCCGAGGACTCCTCCCAGCTGGGGGGGGGCCGGACTCTGAGCTCACAGGTAGCCGACGGCCGGCGGGGCGTGTGACGGCCAAAACAGAAAGGAAAAGTGTGGAGGGACGGAGAGAGAGCTCCGCGCGTCTGCAGCTGAGAGCCGAGAGCCGAGAGCCGACCGGGAACATCAGTGATGTCAGCAGAGCGTCACCAAGAGGACTTCAGCCGTAATAGGCTCCTGATCCGGCACAGGTCCGGAACCCGAGGGAGCCAGATCCTACAGAAACCTGGTCTTCCTGCAGCACAGAGGCTCAGAGTGTGTTCTGCTGACACCTGCCGCTCCTGTGTGTGTTAGTGTGCGTTACTTTGTGTGTGTGTTTGTGTGTGTGTGTTATTGAAGAGTGCAGGAATGTCACAAAGCTATTTGCCTCACGTGTTTTCATTGATGACGTAACTTTCTATTTAGCTGCAAAGGAAATTGCTGTTTTGCATAAACACACAAACACACACACACACACACACACACACACTATATATATATATATATATACACACACACATATACACACATACACACATACATGTATATATATATATATATATATATATATATATATATTACTTTACTGCAGTCACAATTAAAGGAAAAATGTTACAAAACAAAAACTGGATGAGCCCAATTTAAAAAGAATTAGTCATAAGTCATCACATTTTAACAAAGCTCACCATCTACAGGAGATGATGACGACATCTTACTGTACACATCAATGATGGTAATATATATAGTTGGTATTTTTCTGTTTATCCCTCCAGTATAGTTCAGACTCATTACCACTGAGCGTACATAAATCCTTAATGTTGGTCTGATCTTTTCATTTGTCACCTATCAGTATATAACATTGTGCATTATTACAGATGAAACTACCCAACAACCGGCGGTATTCACACACATTACGGGGTACACTCAATAATCCACAAAAAAAAGTGAGAGTCTGTTCAAAGAAGAAAAATCCAGAATTGAACACTGTCATTCAGAAAGTCCTCCCGTTTGCTGGAATCATTTTTGAGATGCACCAGAAGCTTCACCTGTGGCAAAGCAAACTGACCCAGCGGTTTAGAAAGGAACACAACCGTCTAGAAACAGTCCCACCATTCACACAGCATGTCGGGGCAAAGATCAACACGACATGTGAAGGACTGTGATAAAACCGATGAGGCGTACATCTGGACGAGGCTATAAAAAGGGTTCTCAAAGCTTTGGGTGCTCCCCAGAGCAACCTGGCCTCCATGATGAAATGTGAAATGAAAGTCCAGAGCCACCAGGACTCTTTTTTTCAGTTGGCCGTCTAGTCGAACTAAATAACAGAGTAAGAAGAGGTGCAGTGGTGGAGGGGACTAAGAATCCGGTGGTTGGTCTAACAGGGTTTCAGTCCTCTGCAATGAGAACCTGCAGGAAGCCGGACCATTTCAGCAGTGCTCGATCAATCAGGCCTTTCTGTGAGAGTCGCCAGACAGAAGCCACTTTGAGTCGGAGGAAAATGAAAGCTCACTTTTTAAGCCACTCTGTGAGAACATGAGGAAAAAATTCTCTGGTCTCAGACAGTAATTGAACCCTCTGGGCCAAAACTCTACAGAAAAACACCCGACGCTGCTCCTCAGCAGGCTGACGGCTCACGGCAAAGCCTGATGGTGGCAGAGACCAGGACCTGGAGACGGAAGGAAGGATGAATCCAGCGTAATGCAGACTGATTTTAGAGGAAAACCTGCTTCAGATTACCCAACGCCTTTAGGACCAGGAGTCACCTGTCAGGGCAGCAATGACCTGAGCCAAGATCCAAAACACACCGGAAAGGCTTTCAGAGAAGTGGCCCAAAGACCATCTGTGAGACCTGAAGATGGTTTTCCATGACACTTCCCATCCAGTGTGACAGAGCTTGAGAGGATCTGGAAGGAAGAATGGGATAAACCGCACAAATCCAGGTGTGCAAAGTGTGTAGCGACTTACCCACAATGACTGTAATTGCTGCCAAAGAAGCTGCTGAACTGAATTCAAGGTCTGAATGCTTTTGTGAAGGAAAGCTTTCACTGTGGGATCTTTGCACAACACATTTTTCACTTTGCCGCCATAATAAACACAGAAAACCACAATTATTGTCTATTTTTTACTGATTTACATCTCTGGCCTTCATGTATATTGTGTACTTTTATTAGAGAGTATAAACAATATTTTTACACTTTCATTGATGCTGTCACAGCAGTGAAAGATCTAAATACCTTTTCAGCACATTAATCATCGAGTCACAGCTGGAGCTACATCACTGAATCATCGTTGAATCGTTGCTGTCAAAAACAAAGCCAAAGTAATGTCTTAAAATTGCTTACCTTGTCAAACAGGCAGCCACAAAGTCCATCATTGTTTAATTTGGGAAAAAAAAGAAACTCAGACTTGCTGTGATGGAGAGTTGTAACTGAAACTGTTTCATAAATAAAAGCAATTACTGTTTTCTGTTGGTTGTCCAAGTGATTAGACTTACTGTAGTCAGACCTGCTGCTGGATGAGAGGATGGAAACGCACTGTGTCCTTGTGCGGACATCTACAGAGGCCATGCTGCCCTTTCATATCACATTCAGCATCTCTGTGGAATTTATAGTCACATAACATCGACCGTCTCCCAGCCGGAGTTTTCTACATAGACAAGAACAATCTGCTTTAAATTTCACTTAGCTCATTAGAGGAAGAACTGCAGGAAATGTTAAGAGAGACAATTCAAAGAGAGATACTCCTGCAGTCAGAGAAAGACAATTAGTCTCCTAAAAATGGACGAAAGGACTAAACATGAACAGATATTTGTTACAGTTAGTAGAAATTCAACATACGAGTGTAATGCAGCATAAATCCAATAATATAAGACTAATAACAGGGAGAGCTGGCTATGAAATGTCCAGTGGAATAACAGAGACAGAGCAGAAGCTGCAATTATTGTTCTGTTTTGTGTATATAGTCGGCTTAGATATCATATAAAGCTGCTATGCACTTAAAAGTGGCTCCCTACAAAATTTACCAGGAAACTGTGACTCAGGGGAAAAATGTACGAACAAATCGCTGCGAACACGGATGAAAACAAACAGAGATGTCAAGTGTCGCAACGCATTTTTCCAATTCTGATTCAGTTTATCAGAAGCAATAATATTAACTCGTGTTTTGAAAGATAATTACTTCATGTATTGGCGCCGCTTTTTCAATTGTTCTTTGTGTCACGTTGAAATGTGACAAGAAATAAATGACTTGAGTGGCACATGATGTAAAATTAAATTTTAAAAAAGGCAGATAAAGATAAATGGTTTTATTATATATCAATTTTATTCAATTAAACCAGCAATATGATGTCCATTATTTAAAAAAAGGCTATAAAGGAACTCTAACTTGTGTTTTCTGTTCCATTCTTAAATATCTCTTAATCCTCGTGGTGATTTAGGCATGTGATGATGTATCAGGTCCATTACAGCAAAAAACCAAAGTACAAGTGGCTTGCCCAGGAAAAAAAATTGCCCACATAAATTCAGTCTTGCTACACACAAGAAAAAGCCTTTAGGGACTGGAGGGGGTTTAAGTCTTGAGATGGATGTTGTCATTTACTTTGTTGTCCTGCGCACAGAAACAGTGATGCCGAAAGCTTTTGTTTTTTTTTTTTTAAGAGAGAAATGTTTCAAACAGGGATAAGTTGAGGGGAAGTAAACAGACCCACACTCTCCGATACACAAAGAGGACGTCTCCCGCCTGTTCGGGCCGATAAGAGAGCATCTTTGAAGTCGACTGGAGCAGTTTTCAAACTTCCCGTTGGCGAAAGTAACACAAGCAAATTGACTGAGAAAGTATTTGCTTTGTTCAGACCAACACATTATAAAGGCAAGTCTCACTCTCACAGTCTTAACTGTGTGACTGAGTCTGCAAACACCAGTCGGAACTATTTGCCACCTGCCATCCCATCCCATCCCATAATATAAGAGCATTATTGTGTGCATTTTCTGTTGTCATCATTAAACAGCAGCCATCGTGATGTTCTGGTCATATATCTGGTGCCGCATCCCGAGAATTAAACATTTAACCACCTTTCTTATACTATTTGAAAATAAATTCTACTGAATAATGTGCCATAAAACCTAACCAGTTGTTGTATTATATGAACGAAAAGTTCCTTATGTTGTGAGTAAATACACACACGACTGCGCTTTTCACATAATAATGGCAGGTTGGTTGCTTGGTGGCTTCACTGGTGAAGTATATGTTGTCAAGGTTTAGCCCTGATCCCTTTGAGAACACTATCTGCCTTCTCTCCCATTTTTCTTCTCTATTACATTTCCTTTTCATTGGTGGAACTCTCTGTAGAATGAATGAGATTACCTTTGTGGTGCCCAAAGCATTGAAAGATAACCAGGTTATACAAACCGCCGTTAATTCAAGTATTCAGCAAAGATTTCTCCCTTAAGGTCTAAAATTTGCTACCATTCAATCATTCACTCATTCATCTTCTACCTCTTATCCGTTTCCAGATCGCAGGGAGTGCTGGAGCTAATCCCAGCTCACACTGGGCGAGGGCGGGGTACACCCTGGACAGGTCGGCAGTCCATCACAGGGCCAACACACAGAGACAGACAGAGACCAACAACCACTCACACTCACACTCAGACCTACAGACAATTTAGAGTCACCAATGAACCCAAACGTGATGTCTTTGGACGGTGAGAGGAGGAAACGTGGAGACTCCACACAGAAAGACCCCAGGCCGGGAACCAAACCCGCAACCTTCTTGTTGTGGGGTAACAGCATGCCGCCACGCTGCCCAAATATCACAAATAACACACAAAAAAGATGGCATTTGGATGTCAAATCAATCGATCTCAGTCTACCGTCTGTCTTCAGGACAAGTTTCTCTCCTTCCCTGTCGCAGCAAGGAAAAAGTGCTTCTCATTTATTTCATGTTTAAGAAAGCTCTGTTACTGTTAATTAGGTTTCTGTGGAACTGATGATAGTGTCAGTCTGGATAACTGGAGTTGGAGTTGGGAAATGTTCCCTCTGTTGTGGCTGCAGTGAATCTAACAGTCACCTCCCGAAAACCACAGCAGATAAGCCTCTAGATCAGAAAGCAGATATTTTCTCTGGAACTCAGCTGAAGCAAAGCTGTGGGTCAAACCTCCGAACTCCGAAATAAAAGCCAACCAGCTGCATCCGAGCTGCAGCGGCCTCCAAAGTGCAAGAAAATAAGAAACACATCTTTTCAGATTCAGATAAACGATAACACATCAGACCCCTCCGGTGGTGAAAAAGCACTTCCAGCATTGCATCAGACATTCAGTAAGTCAAATAATTCCTTCTCTGTCTACCAGCTGATACCAATAAGATAAAAGATCTTGTAGTAAGCTGACTGTGAAGTAGCGATGGCTCCCCTGCAGCTGAAGTAGGCCAACAGTCCCACTTATTCCCGACCAAGCAGTCGCCGTCTCAGTCAAAACATCTATCTCACAGTCAAAGTAACCGCCGACCTCCTCCAGTTGGAGACTTTACAGAGAAATGCTCCTGCTGCTCAACCACGATGCTTTCTGCTCTGAGGCGGACCGATAACCGTTTATTTTACTGTGGAAATCAGTGTAAACAGACACACCTCCATACAGGCCTACTCTTCTATTACCGTACTGCACTGTTCAGACACCATCTCTGTCTGTCCGTGCAACCTTCTCGGTGATGATGCTTCCACCATTTTGCTGCGTGGCGGCCCTGGCTGCCCACCTCTCCATTATCACCTCATTAGCAGGCTGTAAACTGGCCCACCCTCCATTTTGGCTCCAGCATCAATCAGCCCATTAATCACAGAAGAGCAGGGAAACCTTCTGTCCTCTGAAGGCCCACAATGTATTCTGCCGGCCCCTGCTGTGTTTGTCTGTGTGTTTGTGTGTGTGTGTGTGTGTGTGTGTGGGAATGATTGTGCATACAAATGGCTCAGCTACATCCTGCCATCTGTCGACTGCTAAAAGTAACTGCCTCGAAATGGACAGACAAGTTCACAACACTGTCTGACTGCCATTAATATCTGTATCCAGAAATAAAATCATACAATTCAAAGCTCATCTTGTTAAAGTAGCAGATGGTACTTGTCATGTCATTGCATCATAAAACACATCGCACATGGATCATTTCTCCTCCGTGGTTGGGTTTTGATTCATTTACATGCAGCCGCAGATACTTCGTTACAGTCGGGGGAAGATCGTCCTCCTTGGTTTTTATTGTTGGTAAGATCGTCTTTCCATATGTCTTTCTATTTTACTGACGCCTTCAGCGTTTTTCCACAGAACAGTTGGAGAAGTTTCTGAATGTCTTGGCACAAACTTTTGCACAGACGGTTCCTGATGATGAGGCCCCGATTGTTCGGGTGATCATCTATTTTTTCCTCCAGTGCCGCCAGAGGGATTATCGTGATAGTCCACACAGACATACATGCTCCCCTTAGGCTGAACTGTAATCATTTTTGTGACTCTTCAGCTTCTCATCCAGCTCCAGCATCAGGCCCAACATTTCAATCTGTTCAGTGCTTCGGTTTATGAGCAAATATCTACAAAACTAATGACATATGACAAACCCAGATCATTTTTTGACCGCTGGCACGCTGATATTAAAATGCAGTTCAAAGCGGCCGGAAGCACAATGGATGCATTGCACATGTTTTTAATTTTTTAGATTTTAATTATTACAGCGAGCACACTGCCTCATGGCCGCAGCACATGACCTATAAATTCAGTGTGTTGAAACTAAATGAGACGAAGAAAAGACGTTTTGACATCACACCAGCAACCTTAAACAAAACGGATACCTAAATCTGAAAATGTTACAGACATGAAAAACTGACCTTTTCAACACGTGCACGTGGAGATAGTAACACGTAATATTTCCTGTTTGAAAGCAAATCATAAATTCAAATATAACAGAGAACTCCAACACTGCAAGCTGTATGTGGAGAGAGAGAAAGAGTCGACGTGAACAACGGCAGCCATAACACACACACGACGCACAAAGAGTGTGTTCTGGCGTAAATGAAACCTCACAGAGCTCCTGATGTGGTTGTTGACCTTCGCTCTCTCTGTAACTTTAGCTTAGTGTGAAAGACTTTCTGACGTGATTTAGCGTCTGTGGTTGTAATAAACACAGAAATCGCGCATTCGTCGTTCAGAGGCCGACCTGTTCTGACAAGCTTTCCAAGAAATGACTAACTGCTGCTTATCGAATATCAATATCTGTCTCTTAAATCAATTAGCTGCCGTATTTTAATGTTTCTTCAGGCAGGCAGCCATTACGTCCTTATTCCTACTCTGATTAACAAGATCGTAGTGTGAGGTGAAGATTCATGTTTGTTATGAGCTATTTAATTATGAAATAAAGTGCCCCACGTTGTTCAGTGTCAGTGATAGGTTAGGTCTTTATAGTCATTATGACTGACAGCTCAGTTTATTCTCGTATGAATGGACCATCACTGAGGGCAGCTACACAGCTTCAAAGATTTACTGTATCTGGATGCTGACGTTACTTTAATACAGACTCAATCTCAAAAAATAGCTGTATATTTGAAACCATCACACGGCTGACAGATAATCTCTTTTGGCAATAAAATGCAAAAAGGCCACATAAATGCAATTTGGAGGGAATTTGTGTGACATAAATAATGAGTAAGCCCTGGCTCGGGGCCTTTTTGGCTCTGTGGAGGAAACTCAGTAAATTAATTCCCCCCACTCTAATGGTGTTGTAAACAAAATCAGAATCACTTTAAATCAACTCCTATGCCAAGTGCTGTATAAGGTATTTATCTCGGTCACGTGGATCCAGACATTTCCCCGGAAGGTCTGCTGGTGGTCCGCTCGTATTTAACATAAAAACCAATATGCTGATATATTTGACACAGTGTGAATGTGAATTGTAAATTTTATTAGATTCGGTACAAAATAAAGAATGAAAGGATCCTCATATACGAACTGTCCAAATGCTATTTTCTTTTCTTTTTGCTTTTAAATCTCCTTGGGAGGCTTTGAATAATTCAGCTGATAATTTATGTCGCTCCTGTAGTTGAAGCTGTGCTGCACAACCTGAAGGATCCTGATCCCCCGAAAGGTTCGGAGATGAATCGGAGAGGTCGCCCGACGATTGACAAGACAGAGGAGAAGAAATAACAAGTCAAAACTCCTAATTATTTTTTCTTATTCCTCTTTTATGTATTCTTCCCTCTGCTGAAACTGCTGAAAGCATATTTACTCTTTGGCTGCACTTGTGACTAGAAAATTAGTTGGAAGTGAAAGAGTCACTCTCTCATCTCTGTCATAAATTAGTGCTTAAAAGCTTCAAGTGAAGAGGTGAACCCCCCTCCTCACCCCCTCCTCACCCCCCCTCCATCGTGTTGTACTGAGCTGCTCAGCTCAGACTGCAGCTGCACTGCAGGTGTGAGTGTATTTAACTCCGTCTGAAACTTGAAAAGAAATTTTCCTCTGCCGGTAGACGTTTGGTTTACCAAGTCGCTTCCTTCTCGTCAAACACACACACACACACACACAAATCACACGTTCATCCATCTCAATAGTCAAGATTTTGCCGTGTATACAGATTGGACTGGGCCGTTCCTCCGGCCTTGGCTCTTCAATCAGCTCCCTCTTCCACCTCTCCGTGTATCCATGTTTTGATCTCTTCCTCCAATCCCTCCCTCTGTCATTCCACAGAGCAAAATAAATCAACTGGTACCTCGGTGGCAGGTGGCCAGCCCCAACACCTACTGAGTTATTTCCTTCAGTACTCCTCTGATCCACCGGAGGAACCTGCATTAGCACTAACACAGCCAGCTCTACATATTCACACACATACACACACACAATCTGTTCATCTGCATTAGAAAAGCAGGATGCACGTCTGTGAAAGCTCTCTCTTTTATTGCTTTGCCCACAACCAGGCTTGTGAATTTTATCCCCAGCCCTCCCCCTGCTCTCCCATCTCCACCTCCTCCTGGAAGCGTGCAAACACACACACACACACACATGAGCCTGCACACAATCGGTATGTTTGATTTGTGTGGATATAGATTGGTAAGTTTTATAGGAGGGAGGGAATGTGTGGCAGGGGTGTTGTGGGGGGGGGGGGGGACGAGTGGACAAGGGCATGGTCTTTTAAAACAGAAAAGATGGCAGCGGGTAGATAATCTGTTAGTCTCTAACCACAGAGGAACAGAGGGTGAGAGGTGTCTGTCAATCACTGTAAGGAGTCCCCACTGAGGTAACCCAGGTTATGGGTTTGTTGAGGAAGGGGTTAGTCACATTGTGGGGGGGGAGGTCTAAGGACGTCAACACGCTCAGAAAGAGGAATTATTTGTTCAGCCCTCAAAGAAAGTTCACTTGATAATTAGTTCTCCCACAATGCTGATGTGCACATGTTGCAATTTGTTCAGGGACCGGGGGGCAAAGAAAGGAAAACAAGCACCTGTGGCCCCCACTGCGTCAGTTTTATGTTCCAAACAGCTCGCCGAGTAAAGCAGAAGACTCAAACTTCTGAACTTGAACTTTAAAGGCGAAGACGAAGTAAAAAAAAAAACCAAAAAAAAAACCCAACAGTACACAGAAATATCCAGCTTTGAAATAAACAATCCACGAAAAAGGATCAACTCATCGATACACGATATGATGATACGACGTGTGAATCTGCCTGATGTGATTTCCTGACGTCGCCTGGATCGCTATATCGACAACAACATTTGTGGATTTTCAGTGAAACGTTGCAGCAGCTTTAGATAAATCTGTCAGGATAATTTCTTCAAAATCAGCATCTTTCATGTCCTTTTATGTTTAAGTGTGTTGTTAAAAGTTATTCATGCTCATTGTTCGGCTTCCTGATCCTTCTTTATTCCCAGAAAACTTTAGATTTTGTCTCTTAGTTGGACTTTGTGTTAATTCACATACAGACAAACACACAAAAAAAATCATATGGCTAATATTTTTGTATTTATTTCAGGTGGAATGATCATTTTTGTATTTTATATTTATTGAAAGAATTTAAATGATGATAATTAAATCTTTGTTGGGTCTCGTACCAAATGGAAATATTCCCTGCCTAATGATGCTGACAATACACTACAGTGATGTGACTCTATTTAATTTGATCAAAACAAATTTGCATATTGAACTTCAACATATTGTGAATTTGAGTATACTTCGATTTGTGGTGCCAATCTACTAATTAGCAAATGTGCTAAACCAAGATGGTGAACAGGGTGAATATTAAACTTTGGCAAATATGACACCACCCGATATGTGCATGTTAACAAGCAATCTGTAAAACACACTAAATGAGTTGGTCGTTCAAACCCTCAAACAACCCAATAAAAATACAGAAGACGCGACCTCGGCGGCCTCCGTTGTAGCTACAGCCAATCATGCAGCTCATTTGAAGATGATTCGACTCGCACAGAAACTAAAACCAAACTCTGTCGCTTCAGCTCAGATGTTTTCTGTACTGACTGTCTCTTTTTTTTTTTTTATTCAGCTCCAGAAAACAAGGCGGAAATATCCATCAGAGATCTCAAAACAGCTTGTGCGCCACGTTCCAAGTGGTTTGCAGCCAAGCTGGAGTAAGGTAGCACACACGTTGATTTCAGATGTCCACCGCGGCAAACACAGAGCAATTTGATGGACATTTCAGGGTGTTTTCTGGAACAGAATAAGGGCGGGGGACGCCGGCTCCAGCAGCTCGGCAGCAGGCCGGCGTGGATGAACGCAGCTAAACTCACAACGTTCGATGATCCTTCAAACTTCAGGAGTTGTTTTAACTGACACACACAAGTGAGCAGCGACTCTATTTTCAATTTAGGAAAAACTGTTCCTGTATAATACTTTCTGGGCTGACAGAAATGGTGAGGTGACTGCAGGGAGTGAAGGGTGACACGTTTCAAACTCACCGCCCAGAGTGAGTTTTTGTGTTGGGTTTTATAGCTTTTTTTTTTTTTTTTTTAAGGATTGGTCTTTTTCATGTTGCTCCATTTAATTCTGCCTTCAAGTCATCCTGGTAAGCTCCTAGTTGAGACTTCTGAAGTGGTGAATACAACCGGTCACACGTTCAAGTTCATTAGTCTGAAGCTTCCCAAGTAGCTTTAGGAAACTGCGTTACTACTACAGCACGCTGTCCGAGCTTCGACCTGTGACGAGTGATGATGTTTAATTATATCAGTCTACATGTGAGATGGCATCCATGCACCTTTGGTTGTTGTTTCCTGCAAAATATTTTTCTGTTCTTGACTGCAGGAGAGAACATTTATTCTTTTTATGTCACCACAGATCTTTTTTTTTTTTTTTTTTTTTTTCACAGATTTTCAGGAGGTGAAAGAGAAGAGAAGTAATTGGTGGCTGAGAACTCGGGTGCTGCTGAAAGAGAGTGAGTGGGTGGACTGGTGGATGAGTGTTGGACGATGCTTTAAAAGGACGTGGTCACTGCAGGAAGGGTATTTCAAAGTCCATTATTGGATCCTTTGGATGCCAAAGTACCAGCTTTTTCTAACAGTGTGGCACTTTGTCAAAAATGTCAGCGAACACTAAAAACATGTTCATGCGGAACAGAAGAGTTATTTGCAAACGTCTTCTAATACTGAGTGGACCTCACACTGCTTTTATGGTCATATTGATCCTTTAATGGTTTTTGGGATGAGCACATTTTGTGTTGAAAGATAAAATAGATTTAACCCTTTTTCTCTCTGCATGTCCTGCATGTGGTTGAAGTATGTTTGCCCTCACATCCTTCTCCTTCTGTTAGTCAGTACAGTGTCTCAGCAGCCATGTTGCTCACTGCAGATGCTCCTTCACACATTAAATGTTCTCTTTTGTGAAGGATTAGGAAGGAAAAGCAGAAAGTTATGAAGGAGGAAAAGATCTGAATGTGGAAACATAATTCTCTGCATCACAGCGAGGTGTTATTTGTTGTTTTGTTTTGGGTTTTTTTTTAATAACAAAGTTCCAACAAACAAGGCTGAGTTCTTGCCTTCCCCGAGGGGTTTTTCTCTTTATTAAAAGTTGCACCTTCATAGTTGAAAATGAACGTTTCAGGCACTTTGGGAGAAATGCCGCACAATGAACCTCGACGTCAGGGACGGGAGGCGGAGCAGATATATTACAGTGGTACCAAACAAACAAATAAACAGTGACACCAATGTGTGAACCAGCGTGAGGCTTCTTTAAGGTTGTAATAACTAGATTTAAAGTTGGTGTCACTCAAATAAACTAAGAAGATAGTTCAAAAAGGCACCATCAGACTTAAACTCCCCAGAAAAAACCCAACCACATCGAACAGTACAAAGAGCCTCGCCGAGGCCAGTCAGACCTGACTGAGGGCGAGGGGGAGGGGCCGGACTTATCCTGGCATCTCACCCTGTGGGATGGGGGTTAAAAGGAAATCTCGTTCTAAAATGATGTGTTACCTCGGCCCTCAGGAAGGGTCAAACTGCTTAGATTAGGGTGAGGTGTGTTCACATTATTGGGTGATGGCAGAGGTGTGTTTGGTCTGAGGAGGAGAAATAGCAGAAACAAGTGATTCCCTCGCTCGGGGGCTTGTTGTAAAATGTGCTGGGTGACCCCTGACCTCTGACATCATATGCTGTTCATCTGTTCGGGCGACGTTTGTTTCTTTTTCTCTAAAACCAGAAATATTGCACTCCCGTCTCCATTTCTCTCTTGTTTTCTCTCCCCTTTCTAACTCAGAACCAAAGAGAATCGACTCCATCTCTTCTCCGTGGTGGTGTAACTGCCCTGCTCTCCACAAACAAGCTGAAAATTAAACATGGTGCACCGGAGAAGGGTGACGTCTTTTCACATTTCTATTATTTACTTAATTCAAATTAAATTGGGGAAAATTGCTAATTTCAGTTTGTCTTTGATGGAAGACAGAAGATTGAGTTTATGTTCAAGCAAAGTGCAGAATCCACATTTCACTCCATATTTACAGCTCAAACATCAAATTCATCGTGATTAAACTGTTTATAGTAAATTATGATAAAGAAAAGACCAGAGCCAGCCTTAAGTAGGATGGTAAAAAGGCTATTTATGTCTAAATAAATGAAATCAAGTGTGAAGAGAAAAGTAAATCTGAGGAGGAATCTGTAGGGAGATGAAGCTACAGGCACATTTCCATAGAAATCTGTGTCTGAGGTCTCTGAAACACCGGCGGCCAGAGACATAAATGATGCACCAATGTGTGACGAGACAGTTCGCACCTCGCGTCTCCTTTTATTATTTTTTTACAGCGAGCCAAGTTTTATTTCAGGAAAATGCAAAATAAATATGAGCCAGAGAATTCATCCATTATTACCATTATGCGTTCTGCTGCTTCCTCGGAAAAATAACAAATAATAATGTTTGTGTGCTGTGTTTTTGAGCGTCAGTAAACTGTTTCCATGCTATTTTAATATTTACTGATCACAGTTTTAGACGCCGGTCTGGTTGTCTTCTCAGTCCTATTAAATAATAACAAATAAATAAATAACAACATAACAAACGTTACTGATGAGCTCAGTTTCTAATCTGAAAAACTTTCTTTGTATGCTGTCTGGTGATTTCTGGTATAGTCTGTGTTTTTGTCTGCAAACTGATGGATTAAAAGAGAGTCTTCATCCATTCTTCATTTTTGGTTCATTATGGGAGTGAAGTTATGGCTCAGGAGTCAAATGTCTAAAACTCAGTGCTGCACAGTGGTTAAACACCTCGCACAAAAATGATTGGAAATGGAAAAGCAATTGGGAAATCTTTGTTTCCTGACCCCTAAACAAACATTTCAAAAGCCGATATCGACACCCTGTAACACGCCGTGGTGAGGTTGTCTTGTCCTGGTTTTGTGTTGTCCCGTCATTTCCTGTTTTATTTTGAAAGTTCTAACTCTCCTCTCGTTTCAGAGCACTTGCCCTTCCTCATGTGTCACCTGTGCGTCTACTCCGATTATCGATTGTCTCCACCTGTTCCCCATTTCCCTCCGTGTGGTTAAGTAGTCTGTGATCCCCTTGTCTTGTGCCAGAGTGTCTTTGTCCGATGACCAGCACCCGAGCCTCGTATCCATGCCCACAGCCAAAGAGAAATTTCTAGTAAGCCGTTTGTACCTCGAGAAGAGTGATTTTCTGTTTGTAATTTTTGTACTTCAGTTTAGATCCTTTGCCTCAGCTAAAGTTCATAGCCCATTGTTTTGTCACTCTGTTTTGAGGTCGCCGGTGTTACCAATAAAGCCTGTTATTTACAAGATCTCTGCGTCTGAGTCCTACCTTGAGTCCCTGCCTGACACCCTGATGTGAAAATGATGCCCCTACATTATTTCCCAATCAGTCCAAAGTAATTAAAATGATATCTGACTGAGATTTTGAAGTGGCCAAAATCACCTTTGGAAATACAGAACAAGCTGCTCTGAATATCACACAACCTCACTTCCAGCACGTAAACAATTTCGACGAAGGCACGGCGGCTCTGCTCTCAAACCCCTGAGGGTAAAATCTTTTGCTGCGGTCCTCTGCGAGTGATTGGTAATTAAACTGACACAAACACTCAATTGTGCTGTTAGAGCCCAGGGTCAGACATTATCGCAGCTCAATGTGGGTCACTTCAGGAGAAAGTCGAGAAAAAAAAAACCATCTTTTTCATTCCACCTGTAATTCTTCTGTAACGTCTCGCTGTTACAGTCCTCCGGCCTTCATTTTCCCTCTCCGCCGGGCTAAAAAGAAAAATCTCCATTTGATATCCATTCACTGTCCTCCGCCCTCAATACCAATGTGCGTCTATCTGCACTGAATAAAGAAGCATCGGGTAACAAAAGTGAATAAAGTCGAGCAAAAATTGAGTCAAGTCTGCACCGAGGGACCTCAAACTCAACCTCGCCTTTGTTCCAGCCCTTTGTCTCGTCCTCAGGCTGAAGGCTTCTTCTGACTGTCAAGGCTCAAGTCTGTCCTATCGGAGCCGATGGTGAATTTAAACTGCTGCTCTTTCTTCCCAAGTAGAAGCAGTGACGGCTCCTCGCAGTGACAGGCTGATAAACTCTCTGAGGCGTTTCTTACCGTCACCTCCTCCATAACAAAGACAGCTTTGACATCCTGCATATGAAAACCTGACCGACTGCTGCTGCTTTTAATTGTGTCTCATTACAGGTTCAGGAATGCCGAGGCTTTTTTTTTTATACTGACGGTAGAAGCTACTTCAGGCCCCTTTTAAAGGGGGCCTGATGAATTATCTGATGAATGACCTGGAGCACCTCCAGCAGCTAACATCCCCCCACTGTCTTCCTTGTGCTGTACTTTTAATCATTACTCTTTATTTATTGCACCCTCCATATTTTGGTAAAAACAGAATTGGATTTTCCGTTTCGAAGTTTTGGTCGCAGCACTTTGACATCCTTCTATCCACCAGAAGAAACATCCTGATAGTGAAAAGACGTTCATGTAAAAGCAGTTTAAATGCAGAACAGACATAATTCAAAGTGTTAATGACTAATTTTGTTTTTTCAACCTCGGCAATCACTTCTTGGAAATTTGTTCAATCTCAACGTTTCCATTGTGCAAATCTGAAAGTAATTTGATCAGTGCAAGATTAATTTTACACTTCCAAATAAGACATCTGGTGAGTTCGGCTCTCTGTCTTTCAGACTATAATTGGAGAAAGCGACAGACAACAGGATGTTTGTTTATCTACGAAGGTCAGTGTGATGGAAAGAGGAACTGAAATATCAGAATTAATAGACAGTCTGCTGTTCAGCAGTGCGTGTAGAGAAGTAACAACAACAAAAAAAAAAGGGTCACAAGTTAAAAGGTAATTCTAAACATAATCAATAATATTTATAAGTTGAGCAGTTGAAATAACTCATCTCTTGTTCATTGACTTTGCTGCTGACTGTGACAGGCGGATCGGTGCAGCATCAGCAGTAACGCAGACAGTGGACCAGAAAATGGAGCTGAGCATCAAGGTTAACTTTTCAATCTATCATCCACAGCTGTGGACATGAGCTTTGGATAGTGACCAAAAAAGTAAAATAGATGGCAAATACAAACAGCAAAAAAACAGGTTTCCACCACAAGGATGCTGGGATTGCCCAGACAGACGTACTTCCTGGTGGAGCAACGTGGAGAGCCTCAGCCGGGCGTCAGATCAGGACGCCTGCTTGGCGCCTTCCACTGGAGGGGAAGACTATAAAGCACCGATCACTGCTGCCTTAATGCTACCAACACGAGACACGCTGCAGAAAACTGAAGGATAGATTTTAGTCACTTAATTATCCGACACTCGTCATCTATTTTACTCAAATTTAGAATATAATCTGAACAGTCCAGCATTGCCCCCCCCAGCCTCTTTTTGGCCGCCATGCCTCCCCTCTCTTGGACACAAGGCCATGTGAGGGGCCGTCCCTGAGGAAGTCAGATTGATTAAACAAGCCTCCGGCGTGAGGTAATCATGTATCAGTCAGCCCACACGTTTGGCTCTGTAATTCTTTATCCACGGCAGTCCGTCTCCTCTCCGGCTTTGGCCTTTTGAAGTTGAGATCTCACAAATTCCCCCCCTCCCTTCCTCTCATCCATCTGACTCCTCCATCATCCTCCTCCCATGTGTCCATCCTGGCCCCCAGCGCTCCTCTGAACCGGTCGGTGCCGACCTCCAGCTCTCCTCCGGCCTCCACATCTCCCCTCACGCTATCCATTTGTCCCTCTCATGCTGTTACTTCCCATCATTAGGCATTTTCCCCGCTCGCCCTCCCCTCCTCTATTAGCTGGCTGTGTAGCAGTGTTGCTTTGCTAATGGCACTCCAAGGGAGTGTGGAGATAATACTGTTGGCTTTAATTAAAGACATTAAAGGGCTGGAAAGGCACAGCCCGCGGGATGATCTGTTTTCCTCTCACAATTCCCGAAATACCTCCCTCCCTCCTTCTCATTTCTTTTCTCTCACCTTTCCTTCTCTTCCCTTTGCTCATTTGTTTCCTTTCCTCTTGTATCCAATCAAAACCTTCCTCTCTCTCCTCCTTCACGTAATCTTCCTCATATTCCTTCAAGTTTTCCCACTTTCTTCTGATCTAAATTTTCTCTCTTTTTCACCTCAATCCTGTGGATTTATTTTTTATTCCTCTCCATCTTTACCTCCCATCTCTTTCTTCTTCTCCTTCCTGAGCATATTCCCCTCCAGTCTTCCACTCTTGGCACAGAGCAACTTGCGAATAGCTTCATTATTTTTGTTTACTGTTAATTTGTGTTTTCCTTCTGAGTTTGATTTACATCACAAGACTGTTGATGGTTTGGAGAAAACCTGCAGGGCTCTGGCTTCCCCCTTTTTACTGTCAGAAGGCGAGCGCTGATAATTTAAACACTGAGGGCAGGAACTATTTGGACTGTGCATATTTTCTAACCATGCGCAAGATTTTCTTCATCTGCTGATATAAAAGTAATTTTCTTTGACTTATTTCAGTGTGTGTGGCCGGTATCAGTACACCCCAGCTTGAAGTGTGCTCTCAGTCTGATCTCAGATGATAAACATCAGCATAGGACTGGGACTGGACACCACATAGCAGTGCATTCTGGGAATTTTAGAGGCTGGACAGCTGTTTCTGAAGCTTGATAGAGCTTGAGCAATCAAAAGACAGGAAGAAACTAACTAAAAAAGGCATCGAGTGAGAATTTTAAATAGATTTTTAACAGTGTTGCAGAAATATTATAAATAAAGTAACAAACGCTGCCGTGTGTTTGCCCAAAGAAGTCAGTCACTGAGATCCAACCGCCTGCCTTCTCTCACCATCAATTCTAAAATAAAGGTTTGCATAAACCAGATCTGTTTTTATACTAAAAGAAGCCCTATTTCTGCCAAATTGTCATTTTATTACTATCGCTTTCATTGGCACATGGCAGCATGAATTGGTCATTGGCTCAGAAATGCGAGCAGCCCAGATTCAACAAGCACCATCTCTAGCAGTTTCAACTAATTACTGTTCAAAACTTGGACAAAACATTTTTAATGTAGCTCTGAAATCATAAAATCGAGCTCTAATAGAGCTTAACTGGGCATGCCGGCGACGCCAATTAGTGTAATGTGGCATACATGTTATCACGTGTACTTTACGCTACTCAGAAAAAGGTTGTTTTATATGGAAAGAAATTTCTCCGACGAAAGAATCGAGATTCATGAAGATACAAAACAAACAGCACAGAATTCAAACCGGTCGGCGGCTATAATGGCCCAATGCATCTTCGCGCTTCCGCTCCAGATGAAGGAGTCTGCGAGGCATGATGGGAACAGACAGGACTGAAAGGTTTTGAGAAGACACACAGCCCGATGTAAAGCAGTGCAGGTCTTAAACAGTTCCTGATGCATCAGGAAGTTAATGAGACGAAAATCTTGACAAAGCTGCAATCAAACATGAACGCAGCACATCATTCCAGTTGGAAAGCATCCATTCTGGGAGTTTGCGTCTGTCCAGCAATGCGCTACCTTTGAATGTGACCACCCTTAGAGTGTGGGCATTCAGCCACAAACCCCACCAACTGTGTCCCAGAAACACACACACACACACACACAAATTTGTCAGGAAAGTTGCGCACTTCAAGGTGTTGATTAGTCGGACTGTTGGCGCCTCCATTTAGGCATAATTGAAGGCACATCTGCTCTATATGAGCTGGCTCCTGTTTGTAAGCCCATCATCCACCAAGCAGGTTCTCACACAAACACACACACACACACACACACACGCGCGCACACACACACACAGGGGATGCACAAACACCTTGACAGACCTGAAAGGCAGCACGTATGCACGTCCACACACGCAGACATACCCACAAGCTAACTCATATGCAAGTTGACATCTGCACAGACATAGACAGACACAAACACAAACACACACACACACACGTGTGCGTGCAAACACACACACCTCAAGGAGAATCACAATGGGAGTGAGGCACTCTCCGATCATCTCACATCAGTTCAACACCCTCCATAAATAGAAAAACCGGCTCAGCACCGCAGGGAAGGAAACAACATTTGGAGAGCAGATTAAAGTGGGGGTTTGTGGGGTGGAGGTAAGTGTGTGTGCATGTGTGCATGTATGTGTGTGTGTGTGTGCTATCTTTCTGTAGAGCTCTGTATCACGTTGTCTAAGTTAATCAAAACAGGTTCTTGGGTCAAAGAGTAATGAAACAGTGAGTCTGCTTTCATTTCCTGATAGACTATTTGGCATGTGGGAGTCTGCAAAGACACGTGTGGATGTGTAAAACTATTTGTATCCATGTAATCTCCAGTGTGAGTCTGTGTGTGCGTGCGTTTGTGTGAAGGAATGAGGAAGGCAGAGTTGCCCTCTGGCTTGCCATCCTTATCCCAGCACTCTGTACCCTGTTTAGCCCCACAGCACCGACGATGAGAAGTCCTCTCTATTCAATCACACAGACGACATGAGGAGAGAAAACTGGGGGGGAAAAAAAAAAAAACAAGAAAACAATTAACTTTGACAGAGGAAGGCGTGACGGGGGGATGAGCCGGGGTATTCAGGTGGATTTGGAAAGGGGACTGAGGGAGTAAATAGGAAGGAAAGGGAAAAAGACGGAGAGGGGGGCAGCAGATTGAAAGGTGAGATGAGACTGCAAGAACAGCACAGAAATATATTGTGATAAACGTAATACAAACGCTCACTAGTGTCAATATAAGTGTTTCATTTCACTTCAAGATCTGTTTGGTATTTGAAGGATAAAGGTGCTCCAGAGAAAAAGAGGAAATTACAAAAAGCATCATTATAACTATTCACACTCAAACTAAAATTCTCTTCCGAGTTGCATTTTACAAAGAACAATTGTTTCCTCTTTAAATGGCCTTGTTACAATAAAAAATGCTCTGATCCTTTTTTTTTTTAATTTATTTACAGCATTTATTCTTCTTCTTCTTGTATTTCATTTAAAAACCTGTTATATCCAACATGTGTGAAAATTGCCAAAGGCAACGTTTTACAAGCATGTCTTCTTTTGAAATGAGTGAAGTTAGGAAAATCAAATCGCTGCGGCGACACCAATCAGTTTCGTCCATCGACTATTTCAAGGGAGTTTTTCCTCAGAGCACACAGCTGACGAACAAAAGAAGGACTTTGTGAGTTTCAGCTTTGAACAGAGTTCAAGAAGAGCAAAAGCAGCTTCTGAGCAGCCTGCAGATGGTGAATACAGACGACGTGATCCGTCCTGTTTTCTTTCTTTTACAGCACCGCAGTGAGCAACAACATGTGAAATACCACGCCTTAAACACTGAGTTCACATTTATATGTTCTAAACTTCAACAGCATTTCTGACGTCTCCTAAATCCATCAGCTCACCTCGGAGAGGTGGCTTATTCAGGTTATTCTGAAATAAACACAATCAAAATGAGAAAAGATCCAAATCAAACAACTACTCCGACTTTTTCCTTCATTAAATGAACATCAGCATTAAACTTGATTTCATCATTAGGAAGAGATGCATAATGAAATAAGGTTTTTTGTCAAATAACATTTTTTTTGCAATTTTCTCTTCCTTGCGATATTTAATCCGATATATCAGTTTGTGTTGACGTTGGATGACTGATTTGCTGAAGCGCTGTCTGCATTAGTGATTTCAACGTTTCACTGGTGCACACCTTGAGAATGCAGTCGGTAATTTGGACGGTGCAGTTATTTTCTGGGAGGGAGGGGGGGTTGCAATCAAGGGACCTCCTGCCTCAGCTGGCTGCTTGTTTCAAAATGTCTTTCAAGGTTTTACCCCTCGAGCTATCCAACACACAGAAGCTGCACCAAAATGCATCAGTCTACTTTTCTGTATTTATGTCTTTCTATAATCTGCATCTGCACCCCCCTCTGCACCCCCCCCCCCCCCCCCCCCCAAAGGGATCTTTAAAATTTCCTCTAATCTACTTTAGCATGTTAGCCACAGAAAGTCCCAGATATCTTCATTCTGCACCGGGTCAAATTTCCAGGATCCAAATGTAAAAAAAAAAAAAAAAGAATCAGACCTCCTCAAGTAATGCTAAAGCTGTCCTGAGAGGGATTAAGAGAAAAAAAAGAAAGCAGGACAGGAGAGATGAGATCTGAGGAGGGAGGAAATGCTGAAGGTGCTTAATTTAACATTAAAGGAGCATGAAGTATTTACGAGTATTGTGTAATGATGAATGAAGCCGACAGTTTGAAGGCAGTTTATCTGCACAGAGGAGAAGTAACCCTTCAGTCTGCTCAGTCCACGCCACCTGGCAGTTACGGTGACAGATATGGAGCTTCTAATTACCATCCGAGTGTGGCCGAGCCAGTTTAAGGATACGAGCTGGGCTGTGAGTCGGAGAAAGAACCCCCCCAAGACACAGCAACACTTTCCCATTGTCACATCCAGACATGCGCAGGAGCCTCTCCCAGCAGGGACGACAATTTACATTCAAGGAAGGAGCCACAAGGCCTCACAGACTGAAAACTTCAATCACTCTTTATTTTTCCCCCTTTGGAGGTTGAAGCTAACTTATAGTAGAAAAAGGCTCTTCGGTCAGAGCTGCTCCGGCTCCTCAGTACTCCACCGCCTCCAAAAAAGAACCAGAGCAGAACAAAAGCAGCGATGGGAGTCAGCTGCCGTTTGTTGTCTCATTAGGCCACTTCCTGCGTCCCCGTCTCCCGACGAGTGCTTCACTTCCCCATCAGGATTCACAGTTCTGTCCTCTTATCTGGATTGTTATAAGGAGATTTAATTCTGTCCTAAAGAGTGTGACACCGCTGACCGAACAGGAGAACAACGAGATACAGTTCAGCTTATAGGCCGCGTTTCCGTTCTCCTGTTTTCATTTTGTGCATCGAACACATCACAGAGGAAATGACCCTGCTTCATATCTCACTTGACTTATTACATCAGTAAAAGCTTTGCTAATGAGTTTATGGTCTTATTCTCCTGTTACAAGTCTTTTTCAATACGTGATTCTCATAATGGTTTCAAAAAACCAAGATGGCGACGTCCAAATGGAAATTCACTAAACACTGGATGGATAAATCACATCATCGAGAGCTGACACCTGGTACAAACTCATCATCCCTGGTTTAGGCCTCTCTGCTGGATCACAGCGTTCACAGCAAAGATGGAGGAAGCTCATAAAAACATAATGAGGTGCAAATGAATCACACTCATTCATCATCTGTGTTATTTCTGCCTCCTTCATCGTGTAATCTCTTCCAGTCTTTCGTGTATTTCCACAAAGGCAGTTGACTAGAATTTAAGACTCCTTCCAGGATTATAGTTTTGTTTCCATTAGCTAAAAAAAAACAAACTAAAAACTATTCAGTCCAGAAAGCCAGCGGTCCATTATATATACATATATATAAATATTGTCTTATTTCATATGAGTGCTCGCTCCTGAAAAGCCGCACAGTTACAGTTAAATGTGTAAATCTTGCAGCTCTGGTTCTTTGTCTTGTGGATTATGTTGAAGACTCAACAGAAGAAAGATGAAGGTGGGTTGAAGATGTTTCTACGAAGCTCGTCCCTGCTATTACCAGCTTTTATGAAGAGAATTGATTCTGCGGCATGGTGCTCCCCATCTGCTTCCTGTAAGACGGTTAACAGCTTACAGTAACTGCACTTCACCAATACCACACTCTGCTCCCCATAATTACCAATATTTCAAGTAAGCAGATCTGTGCTGTGCTGGCTAATCAGAGCTCAGATAATAGAAACCTTGAGGACGGCGGTGCACGGGGAGAACCTGCACGGGAGCCTGAGTATTGATTTCATTTATCTCCGCCGGTGCTGGGACTTGTAAACAGGTGTCTGCTGATTCTGTCGCAGGAGTTATTCCACGCTTTGCTGCAAACGTAGTGGAGGAGTAATGCAAGAAGACGTTTCAAGGTCATCTCCTCCCCCGGCAGCCTGCACAGAGGTGCATCTCAACCTACTCGCTGGCCCTGCAGCCAGCTGTTCATGACTGGCTGCGTCGCCCAGGTGTGTCTGAATGCAAAGTAGCTGTAAGGATGTGAAATCGACCGTGACTGATAAAAAAACATGTGCACCTTGAACAACTATCCCAAGTGGATAAAATGTCAAAGGTGCATTTTATACACCAATGTATCATCGTCACAGTAATGACATCGACTCGGTGTAATTACCAGCAGCAAGTGAGACGATGTTGGAGACACGACGGCTCACACCAACTGTGATTTTCCTGATGCTGCTGTTTCCAAACAAAAACACATTTCTTATAGTAACTCTATTAAAAATGTCTCTGTCTAATGTTTGACTGTAAATATGGCAGCAGCTAATATCTATTCCAATCATCAATGAGTTTATTAACTCTGGATGGACCAGAAGATGAACCAGCAGAGTTACATAACTGGTCGTGATGGAGTTTCCTCACTGGCCGACATGAACACCTTTTAGGTAAATCTTCCTGGAATCGCAGTTTGTGTCTTTAACTTGTGTGTGACGGTGTCGGGGTTATGAAGTCTGGTTGTCCAGCAGGAACAGAAACACGTGAAGGAGAGCAGCTCTGTTGGGAATTCAGCTGTTTTAATGAAAATACTGTACACGTGAGAGAGAAACAAAAACACAAACACAACGCTTTTCCACACAAGCCCAGCCGTATCACTTCTGCCTCCTTCACAACCAATTATTCCAAATATTGCTCCCATTTTTTAATTAACATCCATCAAGTTCTCACAAAAGATGACAGCTTCCTTAACTATTTTTTCTTTTTCGACTAAAGACACTTAGTTCATAATGATATAAAAACACACAAAAGCAGCAAATCTCAATATTTGAGAGGCTTCAGTGTTGCATGTTGGTGTACACACACAGTGGGCCACATCGCAGCCGAGGATGTGGACTAAAAATCTCATTTCTTCCTCTCTATATCATTTACTGTTACGTCCCTTAACACCCTGGACTTTAACGGGGAGCAAAACAATCCACGTTAAATGAATCATCAGTCATCAAATTGCACGCTCTGGAGAACAGTGACATTATTTTACAGCAAAAACAGCAAGAAAGAAGAATCCTATTTTTTGCACTGCAGAACGCACGCCTTGTGTGTTTAAACAGCTGCGTCTCAGCATGTATTAGATTAAGATTTTTCTATTCTTTTATTATCTTCCTGCTTTATTTTTCTGGCTTTGTTTTTCACTGTATCTTACTTCACCCAGCTGTCCTCATATTTAGAGCTACACTTATTTTATTTTTTTTTTTTGTCCTCCCAACCAGTCCAGAACAATAGCACACTGCAGGCACAGAAGTAGGTACAGTAGAATATAAAACTAGTATCTATAATTAATATTCCCTGAAGAAAGCAGTGCAGCGGTGCACTTCATTAGCTGCTGTGCATTGTTGAGCGTTAATAAAGGCTGGTGGATGCTGTCACTGCAGACTGAGGGAAAAACCAGAGTATCGGCTTCACCTCGTCACAAAGAGGTGTTTCTTGTCCTGGCTTTGTTTACAACGCGGGGGAAGAGAAACACACGGCAACACATCAGTGTCATAATCAAAGACATATTTTTCTATTCGTTTATCTGTGACCACGGGCTCTGAAGCAGGGTCAGTGAATTTTATGTTGTTATGTTGTTGTTGTCTTTATTTCAGTCAAACAAAAACAGCTCGTCGGTGCAAAAACCTCAGACTCCTGAGCTACAACATTTCAGCCTTTCATCATTAAACGCAATAAAGTTTAAGATCAAGGGATTAAAAAAAAGGGGGGGGGGGCTAAAAAATATTTGCTGCAGTTATGAGAAGTAAGGAATCAGAGATATTACAAGGTGTCCAGAGAGAGTAAGAGCAAAAGTTTTTTTTACAGCGAGGGCAGTTTGCCTCGTTGTGTTTTCCACCGTATGTGATGAAACAACAACAGATAAATCAAATTTATTCTTTATCCGCAACAACCGTTGACTAGGACGCCAAAACAAATGAAAAACGTGTTCAAATGGCACCAATAGTTTTGATAAAGAGCCATCGTTGTGAGTAAAATGACCAGATTTTTTTTTTTATTTTGATGGTAGCACTCAAACTAAAAGTTTTTCTGATCATTTGAGACCTTCGCTGGGCCGATTCTCTGTCAGGAAACATTTACAATTATTGGTGTACTTTGATTTTATAATCACCCGTCTGCTCCCTTCCTGTTTACAGCTTTCTCTAAACACACGGCAGCCTGTGCTCTTGGTTTCAGTCACGGTGTCTCTGGAGAAGCAGTGACCTGAGTTAAATGGAAAGGAAACCACGTTTAACAGGAACAAGGGTGCCTGAATGGTGGGGGGGCTGGAATGAGTTAAAGCCCCAATGACCATCCACCCTGCACAAAAAAAAAAAATCTTACAGTGATTGTCTGTTGAGTCAAACAATCAAAATTCTGCCTGTAGATTTAAAAAAGAGGCTTCAAAGATTCTGGCTTGTTCCTACTCAGGGAGTGACAATCATGTTGCATTGATGGCGGGTACGATTGATTCCAGCGGTGCCCCAGATTCACATGAGAAAAACATACATCAAAATGTCCACAGGAATTTTACCATCGACCATCTGTTGTCTTCGCCGTTTTGACAAAACGTGACTAAACATACAGCTTCCATTTCAATCCTCACTCAGACTTCAGCAGAGCGCTCAGCCGGAGTCAAATATAAATAAATCCTTTTGTGATCTTCAGTCCTTTACCAGACAGACTTAGACTGATGTATCACACTCTGCATGCTCCCCATACAATTCCTTAAAGATTCACAAACACAAACACACAAAAGGACCCACAAAAAAACAAAAAAAAACCAACTGTGTCCAACATCCACCTCTTCAAACCTTTGGAAAAACAGATAATAACTAAAGTTGCATTATAACAGTTCATTATCTTCATGAAATGTTCCACAAATTAAATTAGTCTCTTTAGCTCACACCCTTCATCAACACTGTAACTCTGTTATATGGAAGGACGAGCCGGCATGAAGATTTCATGTCTGAGCCAAAAATAATTGTGATCCACAAAATTATTGCCATGATCATGAAAATCTCCAAAACATACTGAAATCACAAGCAGTGAAGAGAGAAACAATCATAAGATCTTAAATAAGGTAATTATAAAAGATCATTGATAGATAGAACGATGAAAAAAAGTCACATAATATTTGCTGTATGTTGCACTCACTACAGACGTGCTGAGCTCGACATTTCCTCAAGTCTCTCATGAGGATATTAATGATTATCCCGATGAAGCAAATTCACCCCAAACAGATTGTTCTGTATTTAAAGTGTTTCTTTATGAATAGGTGCACTAACATTGAATAATGTCTGATCCTTAAAGAAAAACAATTATTATTATAACAAATATTATCAAGATGACAACACTGAAATTTATAAAGCTGTCTCTTTTTTTCCAGTCTACTTCAACTTCGAGTCAAGATTCAGCATCTCAGCCAACAGACTGTAATGAAATAATGAAAAGGAGCCGAGTAATTAAAGCGATCAGATTTCATTACCATCTAATGATTCGTTATCGGTTTTGGCACCGACGTGGGAGCAACAACAAAACATACCTGTCTCGTACTGACAGCACACACAGGTAGATGAAGAGACGGTGCGACACACGCTCACGTCTACTTGGAAACACAACTAAACTGTCACCCACACAGTCCAATACAAAACCATTAAGAGGTAAAAATAGCTGTTGCAACAGCATCGGAGCGCACAGCCAATTAGCTGGTATTGTGTTAAAAGGTTTTTAGCGCTCCAGAGGCTACACGATCCACCAGTGAGAATACAGAGCCGACAGCTGAAACAGACATCAGCTTTTATTTTAGATGCAGAAAGGAGATAAAAGGGTAAATCCCCCCCCCCCCCCTTGGATCCTCTGTGAACTCTAATATGAGTTTAATTAATCTTGAACTTTCAGTCTAGAAGACATTTAGGGTGTGTGAATATTTCCTTTTGGGCCGCTGGCTTGCCACCAGTCCGCCTTATCTGCTGCTGCCTGTAACTACATTTTCCCAAAATGCCAGGTGACAACCCCCCCGAGGACAGACACGGACCTTTCATTCAGCTGGAGGTTTCATAAAGGTAGTTAAAGAGAAGAGACAGGCCCGAGTCCAACTCCCACCTCTTTGTGCCGCGGAGTTTCTTACAATGTCTCCATGTCTGAGGGCAGAGTGTATCTGCCATCAGTCTGCTGCTTCGGCTCGTCGTTTCAGGCAACAGCCGCCTCACTGAAGTGATGGTGGGAGGGCTCTGGTGCATTTCCCACAATTCATCACATAAAAAGCAACAGAACCAACCCCCCCCCCCCCCCCAAAAAAAAAAAAAAAAAAACTTCACTCAGACCAACCTTTAGAGAGAAACGTCCATCAGGTCCATCAGTGTGTCCTCCATCGTTCCTCTGAAGATCTGTACACCTACATAAACAGATATTTGTTCATATTTCAGATGAATCTGTGCGCCACAGCAGAAGAGCTCTTAGTTTCATACGTAATTTGAACACATAAAACACAGCTCTGTTACAGTATTCATTCGTTTTCTAATCCGTAATGAAGATACATCAGGTCATTTGGAAAAAAGCCCTCATTAAAAACATCTTCGTCATTCAAAGAAGATGACAGGAAAAACTGGTGCAGGAGGAACATGATAACGATGTTGAAATATTAAATGTTGCTGATGTTACACTTATTTACAGAACACTATAACGACAAGCAGTCATGAAAAGACAGAGTTGGAAAACTGCCTCTATCTGTATCCACTGAATTAACATTTAAACAGTCTGAACCTGTGATTGCCTGATTTTCAGCAGAAACACGGAGATGAATGAATCAGAAAAATGTAGTTTCTGTTGTCAGAAATGTGACATTTGGTATTTACAAGTCCGAAACGGGTAATTATGGCCACTCCTGTGTGAGTTTAATGTACATGTCCACAGGAGCAACAGCTTTTGTTCAAAGCTGATATCTTGACAATTCAAGAAAAGAGAACTTACAATCCTGAGAAATAAAACAAGTTAAGGAAAGGCTCCGTCTTCAAAATGACTGCCATGAAAAAGGTCGGTATCTAAATGTTGGATTAAGGTGGTGAAAAGAAAGAGTGGAACAACTTTGTCCCCAAATGCCAGTCAGACTTTGCATGTCTTTCTCTTTTTTATTAGTTATTGTCAAAGCCCAGACTGAGTTAATAAAAAGGTGGCAGCTATTTGTGGAAAAAAGACATTTTGGTCCTGACTCAAAATGGGGCCAATGTTTGTGTTGCTTTTGTTGTTTTCCTGCATGAAACTTAAACACACAAAGACTTCAGGGCACCGAGCTTCTCTAAAACCATCCAGCTGTCGGAGTTCAACTCAGAAAGCAGCAGCTGAAATGGAGGCCTTAAAGTTTAAACATGTTTAATACTTCTTACCTTTGAAGGTCTAATTCTGTTCACTTCTCAATTATTTAACATCCCTTCAGTCCAAAGAGCTCCACAGCTGAAAACTATAAAAGGGTTTTTTATTGAAGCATTCTAGGTTGTGAATATTGTTGCTTTAAGTATATAACAAACAATGAGGCCAGAAATCTTCTTCTTCTTCTTCTTCTTCTTCTTCCTCTTCTTCATTGTGTTTGTGGTAGATTCCATCCACGTGTTTGTGTTACTGCCATCTTTTGGACTGAATCAGCTCGTACACAGTCCCTTCCACTCAGTTCAGTCTTCATATCCACCAACAGGGAAACAAATTTTTCATCAAACTCTGACATTGAATATGTTGTTTTTAATTACGAGTGAGCCCGATAACCTTTTGTCTTCCCAGAGACAAGGTTCCATTTCTGGCAGCGGCTCCACCAATAACTGACACTCTACCTGCAAAACTAATTATGATAATTACCTGAAACATGTTTCCATGAAGAGACAGGTGTTATTAGGATTCATAAGATGTGAAGACAGATTTTTTTTAAATTACGTTTCTATGGCAGCAAACAAAACAATCTTATATTCCTCCACTAAAAATATATTCTGACCGTTGTTTCCTGCCATATACTTACAATCAGGTTATCAGCACTCAAAGCTACAGATGTTAGGAAATTGGTATGTTGATTAGTAAAATGAATTCATATGCATACATATATATAAAAGTATGCTGTAATAATGACATTTTATAATTACTCAAAATAGTTTAATAACATTTTATTATTAAATATTTGTTAACTTCAATGTGTAACTCCAGTTTCTGGTCAGGTTCTGAAATATGTTTGGCAGCATTATAATAAATAAATAACGAAAATTTCAATTATATAGCTCTTTTTTGAACAAAGTTACAAAATGTTTCACAGAAAAATAAAATTGGATAGACGATAAAAGAGAAGACAAAAAAAAAAAAAACGACTACAGGCGTGAATAAAAAAAACATCATAGATCAAATATTGTGCAAAAGTATCTGACAAAAAGCGGATAGGCAATAAAATATAAAAACTAAAGTTAGAGATGAAACAACATAAATGAGTTACTTAGGCCTCTCAAACATCACCAAAGAAAAAGACAAAGAAGTCATTAAAAGTAGTTTGAGTCTGGAGAGAGTCCGACGTCAGTCCAACGTCAGTCCAACTGGCTGAGATATAACTGAGGACAAAGTTACTGATCTCAAAGGGACTTAAAATGAGAACGACAAGCCAAAAAACTGTTATTGTCCCAAAACATCACATGATCAGACCAGACCAGTCTGCCATTTTGTGCTCCTTCAGCAGCTTCCTCGTGCTGTGGTTACCTGAATAAAGACAGCACGAGGGGGTAAACAGAAATAATGGAATCTGAAAGTGAGCCGTAATGCGAAATATTATGTTTACAACCATAACACACGCAGCTCCTGAAAATCTTCACATTTTACACAATGAACTTCCACGCCAGGTGAGGCTGCCCACTCATCTCCTTACTGTTATTATTGAATTTTCATGACGACACTATAGCAAAAAAAAAAAAATCTCCACTGTCACGAAGAAGTCAAATGAGCTGCATGAGAACAATTTGCTGTGATATCACGGGTGGAACTGCTGATTGTTTGGTTTACCACCTGTGGTCTGAAGCCTGGAGAAGATTGCCAGGGCAGCCTCCTGCTGTGCAGCACCGCTGAGTGAGTGATGGCCGTGTGTGCGCCACAAAACATCCATGTGTGTGTTCGTGGGGGAAGATTGTATGAGCGTGAGTCTGTCAGGAAGAGGATCCTCCATATTAAAGTGTTGAACTTCCAGATTAACTCTTGAAGTTGTGTGTGTGTTCTTGTGAGACCATGGCAGATAAAGTTTGTGTTGGTGCAGTTGTGTGCCTGCGCTTCCTCGGTTGTGAGCCACAGGTCTTCCGCCACATCACGTCCTGCCAGGAGGAGAGTTTGAATGGGCGACAAAAACAATAACAACACAATCTCTGTTGTTTTGTGGGTCTGAAATTGAATTTGCGCACAGAGTCTGTTCAGCTGCCACGTCGCAGCAGGTGACGCCATTTTCAGCTCGCCGGCCCTTTAATCTTCTGACCCTCCGGCGAGTTGACCCGACTTCACCAGCTGACCACAAAATGGCTGCAACGAAGCCATTAAACTGTCTCGTCCCATCAATGGGCCACTTCATCTGACACATGTGAGCGTACTGAGCAGCAGCCGGTTTCTAACTGCTAATACATGACGACCCTCCATCAGTATAAAGCTTCAATCCCCCCACACGCTGCTGTAACGCCGTGTAAAGTAAGGAAATAAAGCTGGAATGACTTCAAAATGAGCTCTGCGAGGTAGTGCACATTTTCTTGTTTTTATTGTTTGTTTGTGGCAATTTTTTATCCAATTTGGCGCCACTCACAATTCAGATCAGCTCAACTCAGCCTCAGTTTCTTTCTGTTCAGTTGACTCAAAATAAAACCGGATCAGAAAAGCTGCTTTGGTGTTCAGCACTGTTGCTTCCTCCGCCGGTCCAGAGACATCTAACCAGAGGTTAAATGGAGAGTCCTAAGTGCCCACGTACATATGTAAGTGGTTCTTTCTTTCTTCTCTGAGTCAGCGCAGAGATAGTCTGGAGATCTGCACTCTGCCCTCACCAGAGTCAGGACAGTGATGAGTGGGACAGATAATGGATGGCTGGAAAATAAGCTGTATAATATGAGACATTACAGGGAGAGACCTGCGGGTGTCAAACTGAAGGTTTGAATTATCTCTCCTTATGCAGATCAAACCACATCCAGACTCAGCTAAAGTTCAGCTTTTGGGAGGAATCTTTAAAAACACGTTATCATATTGAATGCTGTCTGCTGTTAATAATAATATTTGGTCTCTGATCTTATCTTCTCTCAGTGGTGGCTGATTTGTGTGGAGCATCATGTGTTCGGTTTTTTGTGCATATAAAACTGTACATGGATTTTGCTGTCAGCTCAGCCATCGGTGATGTGGGCAGTCCGGCAGGAGGAGGGCCTGACCTCCGAGCTCAGCGCAGTTGAACCACGTGGCAGAAACAAATAAAAAGAGGTGAACTGATATAATCGTAGGGCAAAGGTCAGTTTGGCCAAAATTCAGCAGTTAAAAAAAAACAAAACAAAAAAAAAACATCATGTTTATTTCAGAAGATTTAAATCTGGTTTATTTCATCAAACTCAAACTCAGAGAGCTGAAATATGGATTAAATCTATCAAGTATACACAAAAGACACGATTTAACAGATCAAATAAAAAGTAAATGAAGAAAATACAAACCTTGATCACGGGTGGATTAAGAGTGAGTCCACTCGCTGCACTCATCACTTTTATCTCAGTATTTCTTCACAGTGAATGCAGCATCAGTGAACGTCTCGCAGTGTCTTTAACTGGACATTTGTGTCTCCTCCATCCATTTTCATTGTCTCCCTTTGTCCTCTCTCTCTCTCCTTCTCTTGCCTCCCTGTGGCGATCTGTCTGATGCCACTGTCTCAGAGAAAATGAAAATTTGATTCCATATGATTAAACCAACCTTTTTTTTTTTTTTTTTGGCCTTCACCTTCTCTAACTTTTTCTTTTCTTCTCTCTGCCTCATCTCCCTTCAGCCCAGAATATCTTTCAGCAATCACCACATAAAGGACACACTAACAACTGTACAATATTCTCATAATAGTTGTATCCATCAGATGCGACTGCTCACCGGCCATTGAAATACTTTCTGACAGTAATTGATGCCTTACACGGCTGTGATCGCACAAAGGTGCCCGGGGAAAACAAGTGCCTTTGTTTGCCAGATGCAATTGGACCATTAGGGAGTACCTCTGTACTTAAACTTCCCTTATGAATTGTTGAAAACTGACTAAATTTGTGGAGGAAAAAAACAAGTATTGTGGAGAGGTTGTTATTTTGCTCACGCCTGAACGGTCTCCCGGCGCCATCTCATTTGTTTGCTGATGGCATCACGCTGCGCCGTCACTGCCTCCGTCCTCCATGTTTCTCTCCCGCTTTAATGGGATGCTGGCAGATCATAAGAACAGCATAATGAGCGTCCACTAACCAGAAAAAGGATCTGATCACACTCCTCTTTGCTTTTGTTTATTTAAAAATCCTTTTAAGTACCTTTTTTTCCCCATGAATCCTACTTCCTGTTTACTTTACTTTTATCTGTCACCTATGATCCCTGGAGGCTCAGTGATGTTTCAGGTTTACTCTTCCCGAACACCAAACACAAAAAGCTGATTTGAGTGACATTTATTGTTACGTATCTCTAAGACACAGTCTTTGTCGGAGGTGATATCTCCCAGCTCCTGTTTGGAAAGACTGCCTCTTTATTATTACATGCCGGCACCATCCATAACTCATACTGTCTGTGCTCTCAGTTTCTTGACTGCTGCATTCTTTGCCATTGAATCTGGTGTCATGATCATCACCGCTCTCCCATCCAAAAACAACAAAAAATAAATAAATAAATAAAAATAGCCTCCTTATCTAAACTGATCATCTGTGTCCAGCTGCTCGCTGTTGTCGTGTAAAAGTCGTTGGATAATATCATCTAGCTGTAGGAATTACTATTTGGATCGTTCTCTGGACATAGAGGTGCATAAACGGGGGAAAATATATATTTACTGAGGACATAATGAAATTTCTGGCAAAGACAGGAATCCTAAGGTAGCTGCCACACAGCAGAGCCTGTTTCCAGTCCTCACCAACACAACAACACATTCTGTAGGTGTAATGACAAGATTCACAGCATGCATATATACTTTAACAGCAACAGCAGCCAGAATGAGTTTCCCGACTTTTCTTCGAGAAAAAGAAAAAGAAAAGAAAACTTCTTGAGATGACGACAGGCTGTTTCTGTGGAGCACCCAGGGTGTGCTCACTTTCTTTATGAGAGCCAAGCTGTTTTTCTGTGGAGGAATTCAGAGTTTTGTAGGAAACAGTCTGCATTTAAACAGGCCAAATGACTCTGCATAAAAACAGACATTGATACAAGGGCAGAAAAGTAAGAAGTAAAAAGAACCTGCACAGTATCTATCGATCTCAATTGGCAGCTTGTCTTGAAGAATGCAAATTAGAAACAGGAAACACGATTAAATAACACTGAAGACTCAAAACTGAACAATCTGCAGACTGACTGATGACAGATCTATATATACAGATATCTATATCTATGTGTATTTGTATTTATTACACATTTTATGGCACAAATAGGCAACATGAGCAGAATGCAGCCAGTTCCTCTGAGTTCCAGTCTGTCATGCAGGATGTATGCTAATCACTTTTTATGATAATTATCTGACGCCGTTGTCTCTCTCCACAGAAAACATTTCACCAGGCCGAGCTGTGAGCCAGAACTGTCGGAAGAACATGGCTGTCAGTGCGGACGACTTAAGCCCCCTTTTCCCAATCCTTCTGAGGAACACACTTTGGATGCATCAGTGTTTGGTAGCATGCATATTAAAGTATCTTGTCCCCCCAAGCAGACGTAGCTGAGTGGTTTGGAGCTCCAATCTAACTCTGCTGCTACACTTCTGCAGAGTCTGAGCAGCTCATCCTGCTGCAGACTAACAGATAATTGCCACAGAGATCAAGGCGTCCCCACAGCTATCAGGCTGCACCTTAACAGGCCTGAAACAGGGAGCGCTAACCCACCGGAGCAGGGCCGCCCGGACACAGACGGATGCATTATGTTCATTCGCCTCTTTCTTTCTCTCCATCTACTTAATCTCTCTGTCTGATCTGCTCTGTCTGACACCAGCTCTCTACCAAAGTCATCTATCTGCCCATCAGCTGAGGAGGAACAAGGACTGCCCAAAGTTTTGTGAAGATGAATAAATCTCTCAAAGTCAAACTTGTGTGTTTTATTTTTGGTATGAATTTAAACACAAACAAGCACCGAAACAATCAAACAGCATCAGCTGGTTAAATGTGTTCTTATAGAAATTACTGTGACTGGGATTCATTCCTGAGGCAGTTAGTTAAATGAAAATGCTGTTTGTTGCAGAATATTTTATCTGATAAAGTGAAAATCACAGATTTATGATAAGAGAGTGTATTCGAGGGAGGATTTGCCGTTTAAATTATTAATTCTTTTTAACGTGTTTCGCCTTGGGTTTCTTTGTCTTGCCAATTTGCTGATGTCCCTCCACACTGGAGCACCGTGTTTCCGCCTCACAGGAAAGTGGTTTTCTAAATCAGAGCCCGTGGAGACGGACTCCTGGGATGTTCTGAGCGGAGCTGCGAAGCCTCCCGAGGATCAGCTTCTGCTGGAGCTTCCCGTTGGATCGGCACGCTGATGCAAATGTCTGTCTGTCTCATCCATATAGACCGTGTGGCTCAGTGGTGCACAGATGCCAGATAATCCCCCTCTTCCTTTTTTTTTTTTTTTTTTTTTTCCCCAGCCACTTTTGCATTTATTTGATGTGACACTGGCAAGATGACAGCAAGCGAGGGGGAGCAGTTGGCAGCAAACCAGACTTGAACCAAAGATGTTGTTCTTATTTCTTGAACCCGACAGGATGAGTCTTGTTGATATTCCCCCTTTTTCTTATTTTAATACAAAGAAGTCTTCCTGCTGCTTTTATTTATTGATCCTCATTTTCAAATCAGTGACATCAAGTTGGTGGTGAAAGTAGAAATCTACCTTTTTATTAATTCAGTAACTGGTAAATGTTCTGTATTTATACAGTATATAGTATATTTTTCCAGTATTTGTACTTTATTTCAGTATGTTTTGTCAACTTGCAGCTTTTACTTCACCACATTAGAAGGAGATCTCTTTTATTTGAACTATAAACTGCATTTGTCATGTTGTGTTGGTTTATTTTAAAACAGCTCAGCTGTCCCAATGATGCTTCGGGAGATGGAGCTGAAGCAGAAGATTCTTAGGCAGAAAACCTCCAGCTTTATTCTTAAGTTCCTGTTTTAAACCACCATCTACAGCGAGATTCGATTGTTTTTCAAAAGTTCTCTGTGTTAACTTCGATTAAATGTCATAACTCCCTAAAGAGAAAGAAACATGACCACGACGTCGGCTCCCGTTGTTGATTCAGTTGTGTTTTTTTGTCCATTTCTTCAGGCTTTGTGTTATATTCTATAAGCTTTTTACAAAAATGTACGAGCCATTTAATGCATTCAGTAGCTTGTTTTAGAGTCATTATGTTCTGAAACTGTGGAACTATTTAATGACAATGAGTCAATACAGCATAAAGAATATACTTTTTGGTACTTAAGGATTTATTAAAAAGTGCGCACCACATTACTTTGACTTTACTTTGACTAAAGGCCGGACAACTTGTTCATTATTGGAGCATTATTTCTCCAGGAGGATCCATACTTTGCCTCAGGCGATAGTTCTGTGTATTTTGCCCACTTCTTCGCTCATTCGATCAGCGTTCCTTCATGTAAACAATCATTAAATCTACATAAATTCAATCGAACAAGAACAAACAGCAGGTGACATTCCTCCCATTCCAGTGATATATGCTGTAAAAGTTTCATGAGGTCCAGTGGACTTGATTTCAGGACACACAGGATTTCACTGGATTTTCACACTGTTGGATTTAATTTGGACAAAAGAGTCTCAATGAGCTTTCAGAGTGAGACGAGTCTCATTCAGCCAATATGATTGAGGATTATAGTCACTGAGCATTTCCTCCTTTTTTTGTTCTGGCTATCTGCAACAACTCTCCCTGCTGTGTTTACTAGAAACCACGTGTGCTTTGTGCTGCCAGTAATGTAAAATTAATTACTTCCTTTTGCAGCGGCAGGTTTTCCTTCACATTGCATCACACTGTGTGTCTGTGAAAGACTGAGTGATTTCCCCCCGATGGTCTCTGAAAACCCCCCCACCCCGACTCCCTCCATGCATCTTACTGGTAGTTTGGAATTTCCAATCTAGGGAAGAAGATGGAGTCCGGATCAGGAGCTGAGGTGGGATCAGATGTGAGCACCGTCGGCTCACAGAGCTGATGTCAGTCAAGGCACAGCCCCGAAACACAAACCAGTTCAAGCTTTAATATCTTCTTAATGGAACAATCGTTTTCAGAATTGCCACCAGACACGCATTGGAAGAAGTGAAATGATGACTGTTGAGACTATTAATCTTTTGGTAAAAACCTAATGACTTTGTGCTTCAAGACAGCTTGAAGTTTTTCTCATTTTCTTTCTCTTCAGCTTGAATCTTCTGGAGTCAGAGCAAACAGTCCGGTACAACAGTGTCAGACCTGAGCAGCCATGTGTCCTTGAAATTACATTTATATGCTAACTTGTTTTGGGAAAAAGGAAACGCTAGCATATTCACCTCAGTTACATCCAGTTCAACTTTTTTCAGAAGTAGCACAAACTTCGTGTTTTTGCGCCATCGACACCACGAGGCTCAACGACAGAGAGAGATGATAACTTCAGTTAAATGTTGATTATGTTCGTATGCAAAAAACACAAAACTCAGTCTTACTGCGATCAACAGCTGGAACTTTGTTGCTGAAGTGGATGGAGGGTTGAGGTTCCTGCAGCCGTTGAGGATCCTCACATCTTGAGGGAAGAAGCGGTTTCAGGTCCTGGTGGAGGAAACCGTGATGCTCAGGTGCTTCCTGTCAGGTGGGAAGATGGTGAAGCTGCTGCATCTGAGGGTGGGAGGGGTCTTTCTGGATGCAGCCTTGCAGGCGAATCGTTTTATTTGTTAGAGAGGCAGGAAATGCAGGAAGGAGTGGTGCAGTAGAGGGTCCAGCTGGTCCGGGGTCCTGCTGAGGTGTCAGGGCCCAGATCACTTTTTACCATCTCAAAGTGAAAAGATGCCGTTCCCACACCTCACAGTGATCCAGGTGGAAGTTCTCACGGCTGAACTTGAGAATCGTACTTGTCCGCATTCGGCAAAATAATCTTTCCTGGAAGTTCAAGCCGTTCCAGGGCTTTTGAACAGCATATAACTCGACAGTAGATGGAGTTGTAACATGTTCAAATATCCATTTTCTTCTGAGCTCTTCACAGACTTCTAATTCATTTGGCTCAGATACACTGGGTATATTTTAGAAAATGTCTGTATCTGAACCAGAAGTGATTAAAGTCCAGTATAAAGGGTTTAACTCCAGTAGTGTGGAGAGAAGTGGCGACAAAACTGCAGCATTTCAAACCCTAAAAAAGAACCCAAAAGAAACAGAAAACACACATATAAACTTGCTGCAGGTAATGCCCACATTGAATTAGTGATAG